>VAHH01000209.1:0-45548 GCA_013357305.1 Radopholus similis
GTAGCGGTGATACAAAATTTTTTTCCATTGTTATCTTAGCTGGCGACCTCGGAAAACCCTGGCAAATACTGAGAGCAGAGAGCTGAAAATGGGCATATATAGGTTTTCTGGGGCGGAGAGCGCGAATCTGTAATCAGATTGGACCCATAGGTGATCAGTCGGTGATCAGTGGTGATCACCTGATCGAGAATCTGATCAGTTTTTCCAAAAATGCTCAAAATCGGGTTTTTGGGGTTTCTGGGAGCGCTGATCTCGAATACATTATCAGATCAGTATGATAATCATTATTCAGAGAAAATGGAATCGCTTAATCCCTGCCCCATACAAATACAAAGTTAAATTTAATCCCTTCTTTTTTTCATTCAAATATTTCACAAAAAACAAAACGCCAAATAAAGGTTCCTGCATAGCATACTGCATATGCATAGGCAGAATGGCAGAAAAAGAAAGAGAAAACAGAAAAGAGAAGGAGAAGTAAAGTAGATAAGATAGTAGGTAATGCTTAGGCCTAAAAACGTTAGGCTTAGACGTAAGTTAAGCTTAAGCAAAAATAACCTATTTGGTGCACTTTAGGCTTAAACGTAATCTAGGCTAAAACACTAGGCTTAGACGTAAGCTAAGCTTAGGCCAAGCTTAGGCTAAAACATTAGGCTTAGAAATAAGCTAAACAAACTAAGCTTGGCTACATGTTAGGCTCAGAAGTAAGCTAGACTAAGCTTAGGCAAAAACTTTAAGCTTAGGATAAGCTAAACTAAAGAGGAGGAATAAGAGGAGGAAGAGGGGATGAAGTAGAGAAGATGAAAGAAGGAAACGAATAGATGGGAGGAAGAGTAAAGGGTGAAGAGGATAGGATGGGCCCAGCCACCACACGAACATCTAGAGGCGAAGCCCTTGAAGCGCGATAGCGCTTTCATGTCCCATGCTTCATATATTAGGCAAAATAACTCTTTAACTAGGCGGCATTTGCCGCCTTCTTATTGCTAAAACGCTAAGCACTTACGGTCGGTGTTGTGGGAGTCGTGGGGGTGGTTGGAGTGGTCGGTGTCTGAATTTTTACACACTATTTTGGAATGTTGTAACTTGTATTGTTCTATCGATAAAGTTGGGAATGTGTCTTTAATCTTCACTTTTTGGGGTGTTCATTTTAAACAAAGTTAGGAAGTCTGCCGCCGGTCCCCCTATGGTTTTGCCAACTTTGACATTTCATTAAAGCATCAAGTGCAGGCAATACATGGCGACTTCTCCCACCCATAGATCTATTAAGCTCGCCGAGAAGAGTCAAATTCTAATCAGTTGACGTGTACACTCACGGTTGGTGTAGTTGGAGTCGTGGGGGTAGTTGGAGTGGTCGGTGTCTAAATTGCATTTCAAATGGTAATACAAAGCGAACGAAACTCTCATACTAGGAATTACTAGAGACGTCCCGAGATCTCAGGCCTAAAATATCCGAGGCCGAGATCAATTCAATATCCAATATCGATCTCGTACGAAATTGCAAATCTCGGGATGTCTCCACTGTAACATTCTAATCAGTAAAAATTGACATGTACACTTACGGTCGGTGTGGTCGGAGTTGTGGGAGTGGTTGGAGTGGTCGGTGTCTGAATTTTGATAAGTGTATCTTGGAAAGTAACTTAATAAGTAATAACCCATAGAATGACATATTTTTACTGGTAAGTTCTAATCGATAAAAGAGTTGGTTTGCGCGCGCACTTACGGTTGGTGTAGTTGGGGTCGTGGGGGTAGTCGGAGTGGTCGGTGTCTGAATTGCATTTTGAATGGTAATACAAAGTGAACGAAAGTCTCATACTATAGTAATTACTAGAGACGTCCCGAGATCTCGATCTCGAAAACAGAGATCCCAGGAAGTAGTATATTAGTGGCACACTTACGGTCGGAGTTGTGGGAGTGGTGGGCGTGGTTTGTTGTTGCAACTGGTTGAGCAAGTCTTGCAGCATTTGGAGGATCTGCGCGATCAGCGACGAGACGGAATCGGATTGAGCTGACGACGGTGCCGGTGCGCTGATGAGCAGCATGGCCAGGAAGAGCACGGAGAAGGCTGATTTCAGGTGGAACTGCATTTCAAAAATTGGATTGGATTTGTGCTCTTTCCGCTCGTTGGGTTAGCTTTTAAAGCCAATCCGCGGAAAAGGGCGCATCGACTCTGGTGGGAGGTTGCGTCACGACAGGACCATCGGCCAATTGGCTTCGCTACGCACAAAAACAGGTGCGAGAGTGCAACCGATTTTGCGTTCTCGGAAAGAAGCGAAGGGGAGAACCCCCCGATCCGAGGTCCCAAATGTTTGGCCAGGCGCTGAGAAGACACGTGAACTCGAGCAATAGGAGGGGGAGAGTGCACCAGTGGGCAGGTACACAAATCGCCCTCCATCCATTCGCATTCATCCGAATTGCACTTTTGAGGCACCTTTTCTGACTTTTTGTTCGCATTTTCTGTTCCATTTGCCACAAATGTTTGCACATCCGTCAAAATTCATAAAATTAAAATTTAAGAGTAACAAATAAATTCAGAAAAGCCAATGAAGATAATGTATTTAAGTATTTATTGATTGATTAAAATTAAAAGTTATAAATTATTGAAAACAAAATCATTATTCATTAATTCATTATATATTACAGTGGCCCTTTAAAATTAGAGATTAGGCACGCCTAAAGAAAGGAAACCTTAATAAGAGAATGTCGCGCAAACAATGTGAAAGAAGCGTCAATAGGCGAACAGGCAATTACGTGGAGCTTTGGCAGATGACACGCGAACTGATGTGGGCTTCAAAAATTCAGATCTCCACCAAATTGGCACTAACAGTAACAACTGCTGAACCCAGAGGGCCTGCCACAACAGCTCCAGGCCAACCGGCAACATGTAATTGCGCCGACCGATGAAAGGGCGAAATGTCACTGCACACGCATTTCCAAATTACATAGTACGAAATATGAATTATATATTGAGAATTGAGAAACAAGAACGGCCATTTGGCAGCCATGCCACAGTTCACAAAATCCATTTCCAACGCTCTCACCTTCTTGACAGACAAACTCACACAGTTTTATCTTCAGCAGAAGTGCCGAGACAGCTGAAAACCGCATATTTCAGAACCACTTCAAAATGGAATTGTTCCTGTTCCGGCACTCTGAATGGCAGAAATTGTACAATTGTTCGGGGGCGGTGGAGCAACTCGACGTCCTGTATCCGCTTGGAGAGCGCACTTTTCCCATTCTCGCGTGGACCACCATTGTGCTGAGCGCAGTTTACACAGTGAGGGTTTTTCAATTGGGTTTTGAATGGTTCTAATAGATACCAAGAGTTTGTTTCTGTTCACGTTGCAGACGCTCTACGTGCCGTGCATGTTCTCCATCTGGAAGTACCTGGACAACGCCTGCTACAAATTCCTGTTCTGCATCGGTCTGGCCGACTTTGTTGAGTTGGCCCTCATCGGCTTCTTCCACGGTCGGAGGGAAACATTCGATTTCTTTTCTGTGTGTTCCTAGCATAAAGTTTTGCAGGATTTCTCAGCTTGAAGGGCGCCTTCTTTTGCACCTACCCAGAAGTCAATTACATCGCTGGCGCATTAGTGTTGTGTAAATTTTAAAATGGAACATATTGTCCAGTATAGAAAAGTATACGTTTGTCCAGTTGCGTGGGTCTGCGAGACAACAATCGATCTAATTTTGGGTAGGCAATTGTGTTTGTTCTATTTGCATCAGATCATTAGACCATTGTTTGGAATTATGTTGGCAAATGCTAATGCAGAATGAACAATGAACTCACAATTTGCAGCCATAAATCGGTGCATCGACATGATATGTCCAGCATTGGCCGAAGTGCTTTTCAAGGGTTTGTTGTTTCGTACAAAATGGGAAAATGAGAATTCCAGCAAATCGAGCCTGGCTTTGGGTTTTTGGCACGTCAGCCTATGCATTCTATTGCTTTTCGTTCACTCCACCTGCCGCATTTGTCCCGGTGAAACTTACAATTTGGCCCTCATTTATTGATTCCCACTCCCAGATGTACTTCAGTTGGTTCTTCAATCCATTCACTGGACTGCGCCAGGACCCCAATGGAGCGGTACATTAAATAATAATAAATAAGAAATGCGGTTTTTTATGCCTTAAATTTGGTTTCTTTTTGCCTTAAATTTTTTCATGCCTTAAATTTGGGTCTAGTAATTCTAAGCCTATGCAAGCTTAAACTTAAGCCTAATTAGCCTAAGACTACTGACCTGACCCAAAAACCTTTTGATTGGACTCATAAAGTTGGATCGGACAACAAAATTCAATTTTGAGTCAAAAAAGAACGACTTTATTTAAAAATAAAAATTTAAAGCAAAAAGAAACCAAATTTAAGGCATCAAAAATTTAAGGCAGAAAAAACCTTTTGCGATAATGCGTCTCGACCTTTTTTACGTATCTTTTCCAGTTCGTGAACTACAACAACAACGTGCAGGATCTGGTGACTGCGATCGCCAGTCCGACGCTCTATGTGTGCTTTCTGGTTGCCTTGGCCGTCAAAATTCGCGAAAATCGGCGCCTGATAGCCTCCTCCTCTGCGGCATCGGCAGTCAATTCCTCGATGGACAGCGTACAAAAAATGGTTTTTAAACTGGCAAACAGATTTCCCGCTTCAATCATTTTCCAGATCTTCCTCCAAGTGGCCAGCATCAGCATTCTGAACACAGCCACCGGGTTCCTCTACTGCTACATGGAAAACTTTTCCGGTAGAAAACTCTCGTTATTACTTATTACCTAAATTAATTCGCCCATTTGAGCGCCCAAACCCCTGATCATCGTCGGCTTCTTTTGCTGGCTGCACATTCATGCAAGATTCCCGAACATCCTTTAGACGACCCATTTTATCAAAGCCCTTTCCAGGGTCTGCCTCCGGTGATCTATCTGGCGCTGAACAAGACCATCCGCGCCGACTGTGTGGACTACTTGAGGCGCCTATTTCCCGTTTTGTTCAACCACAACGGCCACTCCCTGACACAGGTCGTGGACTTGCGCACGCAGAACGAGTGAATTGTGATTCGAAAATTTTGAATCAACTGAATAAATTATCTATTATCATATCTTATTGACGTTCGAAAATCGATTTTGAAATTGAAAGTGCTGGCTGCTATATGGAAATGCGCATTGTGCAGTATACCTCCCAATGAGGAACAACAACAACATTCGAGAAGACATCTTCGGCGGTAGGCTTGGCGCAACGACAACGCGCCCAGCACGAGCCAGTCACAAGATCGACTCCCATCACCTTTTACCCGCCAATGTCACTCCCGCAACTATCGCACATTGCACTTTTTCTTTTTCGAGCAGTGCCTCGCTCTCATTTCTCCTCGAAGAAATTCTCCACTCCGCCGATTGCTCAAACAATTATTATTGCCGTTGGACACGAGCAGGGCTCAACGCTATGCGAAAGTGAAATGTATTCGCGTTGTTGTTTTGTACTCTTTTAATGAATGGCGGGCGACTGAGACTGCCCAACGTAGAGGAAATTCTCCACTCTTCATTTTAAACAACTTTTCAAAAATTCTTGTCACGCTCTAATCAATGGAGAATGGCAATTTTTCTTCCGCCCTCTACGAGGCCTTCAAGGACACGTACCCGTGTTGGCCGCTGATCGGAGTGGCGCTCGTGTTCAACGCAATTTCAGTCCCCGGAATGGCCATGAACCTGGGCGTCATTTGGGTCACTGTTCGCACAAAGTATAAATTATAAATGTCCAATAATTGCATCATTTTCCATCTTCTTCGGGTCTTTACGGTTAACGGCAAATTTCCTTTTGGCGCATTACGCTTTCTTCGAAATGCTAACGGAGACAATGAATTTGGCGCTCCTTTGGACGGCGCTGTCGCACGAACCTGTCCTTGACTACGAACACGCCATCCACATTTCGGCTCTGGCGCTTTTTGGACTGTTCGGGATGAACCTGGCGATGGCCTTCACGGGATTTGACCGCCTTCTGGCGGTGTTCTTCCCGTTCAGGTACAATTGGATGAAGCGCACTCTCCTCTATTTGGGCGCCATTTGCGCCATTTGTGGGGCCTACTCCCTTTGGATGGTGTCAGTGTTGTTTGAGACCGCCAAACAAATTCCCACCAAAAAGGTCACGCTCAGTGTCCCCGATCTACTCACGGTCTGTGTTGTTTGGGCTTTTGAATATTATTTAATTTTTTCAATATTTTAGGCGGAAACTGAACAGATTTCATCAAAATCGGCAATCACTGGTGCGAACATGATGACGCTCTTTTTTCTGATTTCGGTTGCGCTCTATGTGCTGATCGCGATCAAAATTTGGCTGAGAAAAGAAGGTAAAATCTAAAATCTGTTATTTTATATTTATAACTTTGTAACAGTGGACTCCACCGCAAATGGCCAGATCCAGCGGCGCATTTTCCGCTCCCTGTTCTGCATTATCGCGATCAACGTGGGCGGCTATTTGGTCGCGGGCATTTTCCTCATCATCATCAGGACCGATTCCCCACTGGTCCAATGGTCTTTATACCAAATTGCGGGAGTTTTTGCGAACATTGGGAGCGCCTCAAACGGACCAATTCTCTATTTTACGAGGTCAGGAATGGGATTTTGCAAATCTATTTTCACTTCCAGCGAGGAATATCGAAATGCTTTTCGCACCGAATTCACTAAACTGAGGAAATGGACGACTCGTGGACACAACACTTCAAGTACAGTTGTTCATCCATATCGATAGGAATGAATCCACAATTGAAATGAATTTTTTAAATTTTTGTAGATTTCGATGTCTCATCTTTTATGCGGTTCAGCACTTAAATGGGGCTTAACGAAATTCAAATCTTTCAAAAATAGTCGTTGATTGTTAAAATTCGGATGGAAACGGAGAATACTTGTTGGCTCTTGTGTCTTCTTCTTCCTCCCATCTTGTGCTTTCCTTTCTCTCGTTCCACTTCAATGTTTTTGGATCAGCGTCCACACAAGAGTGTCGCCGTTCTTCACGGCGAAACCTACAAAAAATGGATGTGTGTCGCTTTTAACCTATTCGAGATTGTGTCATTCCTTTTTACCTATATTAGGATCAATAATCTCCTGTTTTTTGTCTGCAAGCCCCTTTATTTATTATTATTAGCCGTCCAATTGAGCCCACCCATTTGGTGGTAGCCGAATTTGGCGGTCAGCTTCTCCAGCACACGCAAATAGTGGAACACGGTCGGAATGGCGCATTTGTAGACGCCAGAGCCACTTCCCGGATTGTCCTCCGAACACTTGATATTTTTTCGAAGTGCCGTCATCCTCGCAGTCGGAGGACCACCGAACTGAATCGCATCCGACTCCGCCTGGTGCTTCTTCGAAACGGCGATCGAAATGCTAAATGAATTTGATTTCAAAATCCAAAAGAAACATTATTTTTATGGTCAAAACATGTTTCCGAGCTCACCCAAATTCCTTGGCCTGCTTCTCGCTCAGACCGGTCACATGCGTGACAGGTCCATCTTGTGTTTCGGTGACGCTCACGAGAAGAATGGAATTATCAAAAAATTTGAAAAATAAAATTACTAAAATATCTTCAAATACAATATTTTACCAATTTGTTGCGCAAAACAGCCGCAAACGCCGAACAAAATGCACACTTTGAGGAGGATAAAGCTGATGGACGAAGTCATGGCCAAACAGAACACACAAAAATAGTCGATTTCTTAATTCATGAAATATAATTAATCTTTTTTGTGATTGGCTAAATAGCATTTTGGGTTTGGCAATTCATTGAATGTTTGCGCACTCAGATGGCAACTTAAATGGCGCCAATTTGACGGATATATCGTAGAATTGGTGGATCCGAGATGGTGCGTGATCAATCATCCGTAAAATTCAATAAAATGGTAACAAAGAGTAAAAATGGTGGAAAAAGCATATTTCGTTTGTTCGGGAAAAAAAGAATATTATGCATTCGAAGAAATGAATGGCCGGCCGACCTACACCTGTATATGTGTATACCACGCAGAATGCACCAAAAAAGCTAAAAACAAGGACAAGAGGAGGCTGGTGCAAGAACGGAAGCCAATAATTGATGTGAGGCACGATTCGGAACAGAACACACAAAAATAGTCGATTTATAATTAAATAATTTTATCTTTTTTGCGATTGGCATTGGTTTGCGCACTCAGATGCCGACTTAAATGGCGCCAATTTGACGAAGAGATCTTAGAATTGGTGGATCAAGATCGATCATTGCTGCCCATTTCACTGATGCCCCACCAACATCGTTCGATTTCGAGCCCCAAAATCGAGCGATGCCGATTGATCGGGCTTAGGCTTGCATAGGCCTCTGTTTAGGCTTAGGCGAAAATTACCCCACTTTGCTACACTTTAGACTTACACGTAGAAATAGTTACGAAGAAATGATCTGGCGCAGAAATAGCCCGACGCGGAACGGAAATGAACCTGACTCCAGTGACCTTTTATCCAATTCCTAAAATATGTCATTTGACCTTGACAAGTGATTCGTGAGACATTTCCCTTCCAGCACGATTCATGATTCAACATCGGTTGCGTGAATAGGCCGAAAGGCACAATTGCGCAAAGGCACAATCGTCCGTCCATTCATCAGTTCGTCACAATCACAATCCTGTCAGTGCACATTTTCCTGCCATTCACAAGTCACTCAAAACTTTTGGATCAATTTTTGGGCAAATTATGTGCACAAAAAGGTCACTCAGGAGTTCCCAATGGTTTTTAACGAAGGAATTTCTTGAACATTTTACCAGAACCTAGCAATTTCCTTAGCTCCGTTGTGGTTATGGCGTTGCCCAAGTGTGTTCTCCTCCTCCCAACAATGCTCTTATTGCTGCTGCCCAACGCCGGCCAAGCCAACTGGGACAGTCGTGAGCGCTACGAACGTGTAGAAGCGCCCAACGAAGGGGGTTTGGAAATTGGAAGAGGGACTCGCTTTGTCCGGTCAAAATATAATATTTTTTCAGGATCTCTCCAAATGGGTGGTCCTCCACACTTTTCGCCCTTCGAATCCGAGCCACTAATAAGGTACGAAAATGACATTAGTTGGAGTTCAAATGCGAATTGAATCTGTTTCCAGCTCCGCACAGTTCAAAGGTGATTAAAACATGTTCTACTTCGCTTTGAAAAATTGATCTCTTTTCCTTGAAATCTTGTTAAACGATGCGTGTGAAATTTTCAGGCAGTGAACATGAGCAAGTTTTCTGGAATGGAGGCAATCGATGCGATGTGCGAAGGCATCGGGGACACAGCGCCGTTGACCAAGCAAGAGTGCCGATTGTTGCTCTATAACTCCTCTATGGAGATGAGCTACCCACTCGCGGACAGTGACCTCATCTGCAATTTGGTCGCCGGCAATTGGTAAAGGAACGAGCCGAATGTTGAATCGGGTTCGGGTTTTAAACACTTTCCCTAAAATATCATGACTTCATGACCGGACCCGGTCATGAAAACACTGATCCAAACACTGAATTGCGCCATCTCCAGTGGTCGATTCGACCCAATCGCAGTCAATGCGCGTGAACAAGTTGATGTCTGAATTCACCTTTTTGGGAATAAAAAACAAATACTTAATTTTACCCATCCCAGTGCTGAGCAGTCTGGTGCTCAGACTTGCCACGGCCAATTGGACGGTGTTCCCTCCCATTCTCACGGTCAATGCGCCTCCGCTGTTTCCCTGGCAAAGGCTTAAAACTTAAAACATTAATTTTAATCTAATTTCTCTGCCCAAACCCCCTCTAGAGTGTGATGAGCGCAAATGATTGGCGCTGTCGGGGGGAATGTCCCCTCTCTGAAGCAGCTGACCTGGCTCAGCCTCCCACAGAAGATCCTGTCCGCCTCGAACTCAAATGTGAACCATGGTCTCAAGTCTCAGGTCTCAACCAACAACCAACCCCTCAGCGTGTAGTACAACGGCGAACTTGGCTGGGGACCGCAGTAGAGTGGAATTGTCGGCAAATTGGTCACCGGGGAGGCGAGCTGAATTTTGGGGCTTACATTCAAATAAGGTGTCTAGACTCTGGATAGACCCCCAATGATTTGGACAATAGAGCCCTTTGTGCTGACCCTGATCAGAGCCAAATCCCGCCCTCGCAGGCATTTGTCCACGTTCATCTGTGCCTACCCCCTGATGAAGACTGTCTGTCCCGGCACTATTGGGAAGGTTTGCGGAGCAGCTGTGCCTCCGGAGAACTTCAGAGTGACGCGGCTGTTCAAGCCGGTCCCCTCCCGGAGCAGGCAATGGGCCGCCGTCAGCACCCAGCGGGGCGAAACCAACGAGCCCATGCACTCGGTCCAGTCCGCACCATTGGGCAGCACCTGCTCCAGACGGACAACCGCTGGGGGCTCAAACTGCACAAAATTTGGGAGAGATTTGAAATTTGGAAAAAACGGGATGGCGGTGCAACTCTAATAAATTAGACCAAATTAGGAAGCACTCACAGTTCTGAGTCCGCCGCTAGAGCCGCAATTGCCGGCATCCACCGGCTGAACAAGAACAGCAGCACTCACAACCAGCAACATGGCCACCAATGAAAACGGGGAAATTGCAAGGGATTCCATTTGTTGGGCTGTTGATTGACTCTGAGTTGAGGAGGAGATTTTTAAGAGCCTTTTGAGGGCGATTTGTGCTTTGCTTGGCACACTCTTCGTGCCCCTGATCATACTCGATTGGGCAAAATGAGTTGGCGAGTTTGCAACGGAAGCAAACAATCGAAAACTGACAACTGCTGTTGTAGTATGATGGACTAGTGAATTGGGAAGCAAAACACAAAATCAACTTGACGGTGATTTATGAATGAATCAAAAAAGATTCAACGGAAAGAGAAAGAATTTATTAGAGTTGAAAGGAAAGCGACGGTTTTCTCAATTCTCGAAGTCTCGAATGGGAGGGGCGATTTTTCTTCTCTGGTCCCTTCCTCAGTGCTCAAAGTGCCTGAGTGGTGTGGACGGTGGCGCCGGCGGCTGGCGCACCTGGATGGCCGCCGTTCCCGCTGTCCTGGGGGTGGTGGCCCACAAGGACTTTGGTGGCCGCCCGCACAATGCGCAGCCGGGCGCTCGGCTTGAAGCCCAACCATGCGAAACAGGCGCGTCGATAGGGACGCACCAGCCAGATGGTGATGGTTCCGAGTGCGTTGAGAAGCTGAATCGCGTTGGCGTTAAATTTTGAGAGGAAAAAAGTTTTTACTAAACGTTCGATCCCGGCACTTTTATAAAGTTTTGGCATTTTGCATCGTGAACTGACCGGCACCAGATGGATGGGCACATCCGTGAACACGACCACCCACAGTATGTTGCTCCGGTCGAAAATGGCCGGCACATACATTTGCATGTTCCACGCCAACAGCTCCAACGTCGGCAAAAGGGCCTAAACACATCAAATAACTAGGCCCAAAAGTGGAGCCAAAATCGAAGTTTTCAAAATTCTCAGTTTTTGCCAATCTACCAACTTTAAAGATGAGTTGGGTTCATTCGGTTCTTAACCGCCATACCTGGAACAGGAGCACGGCCGAGACCTGGTTGTTGTACTCGCGCAGCTTGAGCACGTTCATTTCGTTGATGGCGCGTCGAATTTTGCGCGAGCACAGGAAAATGACTGCGTAGAAGCTGGGCACGATCATGGCCATCAGGGCATTGTGCGAAAGGTAGCGATAGTCGCGCTAAAATTTCTAAGAATTCTATTTAAATATCCCAAATTGCTCACCGCCCACACGAACGAGTTGAAGTTTACGTCGGTGAGGCCTGTGTCCTGGTGCATTTTGCGCGCCAGCTCCTCCATTTGGGGCTCGTCTTCTGGGCGCGGGTAGTCCGCCCACGTCTCCAGCGCCCCGTGGCCCACGTAGCCGAGGACGCAGCCGAACAGCAGCCACCCGAAGGCCCCCTTCGACATTTTTCCGCCGCTAAATTTGAATTTTGAATCTAATATTGTGAGAAATGTCCCCAGTACCGGCACATGATGCAGTAGCGGCACACGTACTGGCACATGGTGGTGACCAGGAAGAACAGGTCCGTCTGGATCCAGAACAAATAGGCCAAATAGCGGACGAGACGCGGCGCCCTCCGAAACATGCCGTTGGTGATCACAGCGCGGTACTCGTAGTCCTGCACCGGAATCTGCACAAAACTAGACCACGTTAAAAATTTCAGCCTAAACTTTAATTTGAACGCCTGAATTGAGCAACAGATCTAAGTTTTATGAAACTTTCGGCTTTTAAATAAAAGTGCCTTTTATTACCGGCTGGACGAGGAATGTGCTGACAGAGGCGACCAGGTCCATCGCGCAGGACACGGCCAGGATCTTGCTGTAGGTGCGCATTGCGCTCACAGTCTTCGTCCGGATCAGGTGCAGCAGAGCCACATTTATTGAAACGCCGAGCACCAGCACAGTGCAGTCCAGTGCCGCATAGGAACAACGAATCGGGTCTAAGGGTTTGGGGGAAAATGTAAAATTTATAAGGTGAATTTTGGAACTGAGAGGGAAAGGGATCCGAAAATTCTGAGATATCCCAACCTTTGAACGAGAAGAAGAAGTTTTCTGGACCGTCCACGTACGATGCATTCATTTTGGGGAATTTTGTGGAAGTGAGGAACACAAACTGAATTGCTCTAAAATATTAAATACAATTGCCTGATTCGCTTTAAGCGATTGGCCTATCCGATACACTAAACCCGAAAACTGAATTTACTCCAAATTCCAACTAGGACTGCTCTGAGGGGCATCTGATTCATTCTACGATTGCATGTGGTACATTTGAAGTTGTTTGCGTGCCGTCGGACTGAAAACTAATAAGTAATACACTAATATTGTGGCTCGTTTGAGTGCTCCATGAGGGGCCGAAGAAGCGAAGGCAATCCAAAGAGAAACTTGGGCGCAATTAATTTGCACAATTTCTAACGGATGCTGAATGAAAGGCACGCAAATGTTGTTGTGGGTAAGCGGGGAATTGTACATACATTGGCGATAACGAGAAGTGGGGACGCAGACTACCGGCGGGAGCTTTCTGTAGTCGACAATCACAAATATTTGTAGCAACGCACAGCCAATAATTGTGTCTGGCAATAGGTGGTAGTGGTACTAAGTATTACATCTCGGTCAACTTTCTTGAGACACCCAACCACGCGTTTCCGTCCGTTCGTGATCATGCGTCTTCCGAACAAAATAGACGCGTGAGATGGCAATTATGAATTAACGCTTGGTCTACAAATCGAACGTTTTCGTTTCTTGACTGCCGATCGGTGTACCTATTTGCAGTGACCCCAAGTGACAATCTGATTGGTGCTTAAGCTTCTTATGCTCAGTGATGATTCGTTTAATCCGCAATCCAGTGAACGAAATCCATTTATACCGTCAACAGCACATATTCGTTTGTTCCAGTCAGCGACCGGTCCGCGACGGCGGCCATGACCGCGTTCCAGTAGGTCGTGAAGCCGAGCCGGCGGAAGAAAAGTTTCATTTTGAGTGAATGGAACTGGAATTGGGGCTGGACCGAAACGGATGGTGAACGAGTGGTGGATGACGATAGAGTCACGCTGACACTTTTGAGGGTAAAGGCATATCGATGTTGTAAAATTGAATTAAATAGGTTAATCTTCTATTTAATTGCTCTGGATGGGGAGCAGCTGGTTTTTACTCGGGGGCCAACGAGGAGAAGAAGACGAAGACGCTGTTTTCTGCGCGATCAGATAAACAAATGAGAAATGAGCCTCTCGCGAATGCGCGAATGAGAGTGTTCAGAACAGCCGCGACACTTGGCATAGCTTTGATGTGAATCTGGGATGAATGTGCTCGCCAAATCAGACAACTCCAATTTCTCCCGAATAACTCCAATTTGCATAAGTTATTGTGATTTTGGAGAATCCGTCTTCAATTATTTTTGATTTCAAACCACCAATGACAGATGCAGTGTCGACCGCACGATATTGGAATTGTAATTCTATTTTTCATGGCCCTCGACTTCTGTCTCGTCATATTTTCGAGGTTTTTGGGAACAAATACAATATCTAATATTAATTTACTTATTTCACTTTCATTTTTAATTTGTGATTAAATCTTTTGAAAATGTTAAAATAGAAATTTGACATGTGATGAACGCCCATTTCCCACTTTTAGTTCACCTCTGCTCGCCCAGGAGGACAATCGGCCCCCCGAAAAAGTGGACAATCACGACGTTGACCGTCAAAAGATGTTGCGCCAATTGACTCTACGCAAAGGGTGGGGGCACAAGAAAATGAGCTTATCCCTGGGAAGTGAACTATTGTTGTTGCAATTCAGTCGAAAGGGCGGCAACATCATACTTCCCCGGATGACGCTGTTCAGGCACGAGGGCTCACGGGTGTTTGTGCGCGGCGGAGAAGAGGCGAGTCAATTATTTGGAGTACAAAAATTATTAATACTATTGCATCTTTTGTACTGCTAAATAATATATATTTTGAAGACATGAGAAAGCCACTGTCTGGGGAAAGAAGAATTCCCTTTTGGCAGGTGCAAATGACTAAGCTGGATGTGGAGGCTCTGAATGGCAACAAAAGGCTCTGACCGGCAGTTTATCGGGCCCATTTAAATGCTTGACAATTTGTGCGTTGGCTTCAAAATGATTTGAATTGGCGGACAATTAGTTGGTCCTTTTTAATCCAAGTCATGGCCAAGTCCCTTCGAACATTTGGCCATAACTGGGCTAATTAATGGGCTAGCCGAATGCTGCTGACACCCCATTGTGCCGAACACCTTTTTTAACTTCGTTGGGCTCTCTCCCTCTTGGCTTTCCAATGCCAATTTAACCAAGTTTTTAGCTTCTCTTATTTTTTGGACAATCAAACGACGGCTTCATTGCGTAAACCAAAGTCATCCCCTTTTATTATTGCCATCACTAATCAGCGGCCACCAACTCGCCAACGTGTCTATTTGCATTTTCGTGCTGAGCAGCGTTCTGCTGCCCATTTAACCGCGAGCGGGTATCCAAACCGCCACACCACCAAGCCCTCGTTCGTTTCCCCAGACACTCGTCAACACCAACTTCAGTCTCCCGTCTGTTTGCGTCTCATTCGTGCGCATTCTAATATTTGCGTGGCATTGGATCTGAGCTCCTTGACTGTTGGTAGGGAGAGCTTTAAAACTTTAATGCCCGAGCAGGACTCTAAAAACATCCGGCCAATTCGTGAGACTTGAGAAGCCTAAGCCATCCCACACTTTGGCTGCCATTGCCATTTTCACGAGCGTGCATTCCCAGTTCTGGCTCTTTCAGGGTGGTCTGCCAATTTTTGGAACTAAGTTTTCACTTTCTCTAGCACTTTCAGTGTTTGATTGGAATTTGTTTTGGCCCCGTGTTTGGACATTTAATGCAAATTTCAGAGAGGAATTCGAATTGAAAACATTGATTTTTGGACCTTCTGATGTTCTGATCATAACTTTTTGGCTTCAACCAAATAATCAACGCTTTTGCGTTCGTTTATTTTGGGCATTCTTCGATGCTTTCAATGTATTATTGGGGATTTGGGCATTCTTCGGAGCTTACACTTTCATGGAACGGAAATCCGTCCTCCTGACGGACGCTTGAGGCGGACCGGAAGAGCGGTGACTGGGAGTGCTGTTAGCGGATTGGGGAAGGAATTAAACCGAACGTGGTCGCCTGATTCAGGGAATCGGACGGACTGCGCAAATCCGAAATCCCCAAGTGGATAGTGGGCGCTGGCTGAATCAGTAAATCCCTTCACTAGTATTTATGGCCAATTCCGTCAAGCGAAGGAAGCATTTGCTCTGACCAAAGCTTTCGCCACTTCCTAACGAAGAGAGGGCGAATTGAGTTTTTCATTCGACACCATTTGTGTTAAAACAATTTATGTCTCATGGCTCATTGCATTAGGCACTTGTTTGGCTTCAGTGCCCCCTTATGAGTTATGACTACTTATTTTCTCCGTTTTCATTCTTGGAATTTGAATGAGGGGCAAACGCCCAATTCATTGTGAGATTGGGTACGTCCAAATATCGCAATTAAATGTAGTAGTATTTACACTTTGTCACTTTAGAAGTTAGGAATTTTGGCTTACTCAACCGTTCCGCAGTTTGACTGGCATTTGCCTTTTGCACTTCACAGCTTTTATGATTTTTGCCATTTTCGGCGGCATTAGCATTCCTTCAGCGCATTTAAGATTTGCACTGCACTGCCACTTGGCATTTCCAATATTTTTATGGCTTTTGCCATTTCCTTAATTTTTGGCAGAAACTTTGGTTTTTTGACAAAGCACAAAATGAATGCCGAATTTTTGGCCAAAAGGCAAATATTTCCTGTGAGGTGGGTTGGCCACTTGCGCACTTAATTGCCCAGCGAACGCACATTTTTGATGTCTGGCAGAGCAGCTGAGAGTCAAATGGCCGGAAAAACGCAAAAGGAAATGGACAAGCGACAATCGCGCAATTCGCTCTGGTTTTGGCATTTCATTTCCAATATTGCACACTTTTAGCTTAGTTTTTGGAAAGCGGACAAAGTGCACTTTGAACGTTTAAAAGGCACAAATGCCAATGGGCACTCACATTGATAAAGTGCTGGTTGGCATTTTCATTTGGCTTGGGATCAAGGAACACCAAATGGCTTCATTTACCGAATAAATTGTGCCCTTTTGAGGCTTCCAAACACTTTTGACAGATTTCTGAGCTTCAGCATAGGGGATTGGCATTTTCAATATTGCTTTTTGCCCTTTCAATGGCTTTTGGCGGCTTCGGCACTTCAGATTTCAGTGGCCTTTGACATAATTCCTTATTTCCGAGCTATAACCTCCCATGGCCACAGGGTTGTTTGAATCTCCGGTTAAGCGAAACGGAACCCAATAAATTTGTTATTCGTTATTCAGAGCATTTGATTGTGTGTCTAAAAACCCATTATAATTCCCCCAATAATCGCCCAAATGGCACAACTGCTCGTGATCGTGGTCTTCTGCGCGTCTCTGATTGCGGCCCTGGCACAACCAACGGTCGCCAGACCTTCAAATCTGAACCGGAATTTGGCGGTCTCCTCTGGGGCAAACGAAGAGGAACGGGAGCAGCCGTTGGTCGTCCAGGAGCTGGATGGGGATGAAGAGGCCGCATTGCGAGCAGTATTGGGCAGAGTGACCGATGCAGAACTGCAAGTGAGGGAAAAAGCGATACTAAAGTAATATAAATCCAAATTGGTCCGCAGCACATGGTGGCCACTTGGGATGCGCTGGACGCGAACGCGGACGGGGCGGTCAGCATGGCGGAGCTGTTCTCCCTGATGAGCGAGTTGCAGCGCCACCGGGAGGACAGACGCCGCCAACAGGCGCTCGCCATCACCGCCGCCAGACAGAAGCAAATGCGCGCCGAGTTCGCGGTAAACAGAACGCCTCTTCAATTAATTCCGTTCAATTTCCCCACGTTTGTTTGTTCAGGAGATGGACACGGACGCCAACGGCAAGATCAGCCATGCGGAGTACCGTGCCCACATGGAGGCGAACCTGGCGGACAAAATTGCGCAGGTCTACGAGGCCGTTGACACGGACGAGGACGGCGAGGTGGACCTGGACGAGCTGCTGCTCAGCGCCAAGTAGTGAAGGGCCCAAAGGGCCAATTGGAAATGCAAAATCACATTTTGGCGATTTGTCTCTGTCCGTCAACGTCGAATAAATGCACAAAATTGTGGGAACAAAAATAAATAGTATTGGGGGATCTGGACAATTATTGTAAAGTCAATACTGGCTTTTCCTCCAACGGCCTCTTTTGCTTTACTTTTACATTGAATTTTAATTTCGCATCGATTTTTTATTGCTTAGGCACCGCCAATTTAGCACTTTTTGACTCCGATTGCACTTCGTCACTTCGTTTAATTTTTGCCTTAAAATGAAATACTTTTTTATCCACGTGAAGACTTCATTTTTGTACAAGAATTCATTTTTCCCTCATGTCTCGCCGCCCCTCTTCGAAAATGTAAACAGCGGCGGCTCAACGTGAGTGACGGCCATGCCGCCGAGATGACGTTGACGGCCGCCAAAGAGTGAGGCCGGTGCGCAGATTAACGCTGCGCAAAGGATGAAAACATGTTGACAGCCCATCTCAAGTTTCTCTCACGTGGCCATTTTTTTGGTTTCTTATATTCAGGACGGTTGAGAATATTGTATATGTTGCGTGAGTCGGACGCGTCTCTGGATCGGACGCAACATATATTTGTTTCTCTTTTTTTGGAATTTGTACATATATTTTGCAAATGGTCGTTTTGTGATTGACCAGTTCAAACACATGGATTTTTGTGTGCGTGGCAGCGAAGTATTATAATTATAAGCCAATCCATTTCTCAAATTGTGAAGCCAAAACCGGAACCCATTCTGTAGGAATGACAATAGGATTTTGAATAAAACCGAAAAAAGTTGGCTTAAAACAGAATTCAAACACGACAAAATGAATATATCTCAGATCAAAGTGGCTATCTCCTCTCACTCTTGTGCAAACTTCATCGTAGGGGAATTGTGCGTGAGGCGACCACAACTCTTGCTGCCGCGTTCTGCTGCTGCTGCTGCTGCTGCTGCTGCTGTCGGATGCTGGCCGGCGCAACCTGCTTGGGGGGTCCCGCAGCCAGTTCCACCCAGCGCTTGAGGAAGGGGAGCGCCTCGTGGTAGGCGTCGCGATACTCTTTGCTAAAATGAAAATGACTAAATTGAGAACTTTTCTAAACAACATTTGCGCTATTTTATGTTTGTCACCTGACCGCGTAGAGCACTGGCGCGTTGAGTGCGACCGCCCAGTCGCAGAAGAGGCCCACCGCACCGGCGCAGAACCAGCCGACGATGGGCCCGAATTGGGCGCCCACCGTCGGGAGGACGTACACAAAAATCAGATTGGCGCACAAATCGACGCCCACGTTCAGGCTCACAATCACAACGATGGACTTGTGGATGCGCTGGATGGCCATCTCGTTAATCAAATTCGCTGCAATTTGAAACGCGTGATAAACATGGGGCTAGATTGATTCTACGAAATTGCGAATTCCACAGTGCCCCTCACTTTTGCCGAATTTGAGTGCAAACAGCAGCAGTCCGTAGAGGGCGAACGTGATCCAGTAGATGAGCTGGACGAATCGGGCGGGCGCCTTGTCGTAGGACTGGAACAGCTCGGACACGAACCCGGTGGTGAGCACCTCCGGGGCGTCCGCCATCTGCGCCCACAGATGCGACAGCAGCAGCACAGCACATCCATTCACCGCCAGCAGGTAGACGCCCATCAACGGCGCCCTCTTCATCTTCCAGTAGCTGCAATTGCCAATGATGGTGTTGTCTTCTAGTGAATATTTATTTATTTCTCACAAAATGGGGAACAGGATTGCGACCACTCGGTCCAGCGCAATCAGCGGAATGAGAACGTTGGAGGAGACTGTGCTCACAAAGGAGGCGGCCAGGGCCCAGAACACGCTGGCCATGGACACGAAGTTGCGGCCGGACACCAGACCCAGAAGAACACGAAGTGGCCGCTGGAGTGCACGATGTCGTAGACGGCACTCAGAGCCACCAGACAGTTCACGTTGCTCCGGAACGCCTTCTGCTCTCTGCACATTAGTGCAAATTTTGGATTTTATAGACTCAAATAATCAACCAAATTGGGCCTTGCCTCTTCCGGTAGATGATCCACAGGATGGAGCCGTTCGTCACAATGCCCAGTGTGCCCACCAGCGCGTAGGCCAGACCCACTGCGAACAAATCGGGGGAGAAGCCTGCGTTTTTGTAACGCTCGTACAACTAAAAAATGTGTTTTTTGCATCCTCGATGTTTTACCTGATTTTGGTCATTGGCAGAAGTATCGTTGTTGGAAGTGTTGTTGCTCATTTTTTACTTTGGAAAAGTATTTTTGACTGAATTTTTTAAATACTAATATTTTTAAGGGAAGTTGAGAAGGTTAAAATTTGTTTCTATTGGTATTTGCCATTCGTGATTAAACCGAGCATTAAAGCGAAGGAGCAGTTCAAGTGTTAGGGTTGGGGACATTATCTAAAAAAATTGCATACATGATTATCTGATTAATGTTCGAAAATCGATTTGAAAATGGAAAATGATGGCTCCTTTTCGCAGTGCTTTCTTTGCTCAATGCATACGAGAGTGTTGTCATTCTTCACAGCGAAATCTGCGGACAAAATGGAAATGCGCATTGCACTTTTTCCTTTTTTCTCGCTTCCATCTCGCCTCGAGGAAATTCTCCACTCCGCCGATTGCTCAAACAATTATTATTGCCGTTGGACACGAGCAGGGCTCAACGCTATGCGAAAGTGAAATGTATTCGCGTTGTTGTTTTGTACTCTTTTAATGAATGGCGGGCGACTGAGACTGCTCGACGTAGAGGAATTCACCACTCTTCATTTTAATCAACTTTTTACAAAAAATTAGGAATATAATTGTGTTTATTTTTTGGAATTATTTACAAATTGCAGCAAAATTCATAAAAGGTCCCCGTCCTTTTTCATTTTGCGCTCATCCAGGGCAACAACACCTTGTGGTAGCCGACGTAGTAGGACCAGTAGATCACGTTGAAGACTGCAAAGCATCGAAAAATAGTTTGCGGAAATTGCTCCCACTCAGATAGGCGAACGGGAAGTAGACACGGGCGCGCTCGTCCCAATACAGCGGATCCATCCATTGGCTGAAACGGGGGCGGAAATTCGAATACATTTTGCAATTTTGCTTCATAATTCAAAAAAGTACACATTATTTTTCCAAAACAACGAATTCTAATCAATTACCCGTAGACATTTTGCTGCAAGTGGTTTTTCAGCTGCTTCATTGTGCTGCTGCGCACCAATTTGTTCAGTTTCGGCCTGAATTGTTACGCAATTAACAACATGTGGAGGTCATTTTTACCCACTTTTTCCGCCTGCGCAGCTCCCCATTGTTGGTGTTGGTTGAGTTGTCAGTCCCGTTCTGCTGCAACAGCACATTGAACGGCTTCGGCTGCTGCTGGTGCAGGTCGCTGTTGGCCAGGAATGTGCCGTAGGCGGAGCACTGGCGCTCCGCAGGGCGGTAGTCGTTGGAGGAGAGGTAGTGGACCACACTGCTGAAGGCTGCTGCCCCGCCCCCGGAGCTGGGCCGGTCCGGCTGCGAGGAGGCGCAGGAGGGCGAGTAGAACAGCTCCTGTGGGCAAATACACACTGTTCCAATCAATTGGCCTCAAATAATTCCTATGACAGTGCATCTTTTTGTGTCAGGGATCATGATCAGAACAATTCTTAAGCCGCCAATTTATGTATTTAAAATGCCATTTTAAGGCTTTTTGTGGTGTACCGCGGGTGTTGCGGGCGCGCTGGTGGAGGGAGCCATGTCCTGTTCGCGGTCCTCCGGCAGGTAGCGGTGCCCGCGGTGCCGGCGCATGGTGGAGTGCTTGAGACGGGAGCGCCGGTGCAGGTGGCCCACGATGGCCAGCTCCACCAGGGAGCCGGCGATGAACGCGATCCCGGTGAAGATCCACACGTCCAGAGACATCACGTAACTGCGGAGGAGGGAATTGGATTGGTTGTGGTAAACATCAAAATGGGCGAATATAATTTAGAAAATTAGCCATGGCCTCCTTCGGAGAGTTTCGGCCCCAACTCCCCCAAGACTGAAGTTGGGAAGCCCGAATTTTTACCATTTCTCTCAATTATCATGCCCCTGGTCCAGGCCAATTTTAGGCTTTTATTTTTATTCTCTCCCAAGATAAAGTTTCCATTTGTAACCTGACTCTGGGCAGCGATTTGAGAATGTTTCCGTATTGGAAGGTGATACTCATCAGCGAAGAGACGGCCAAAGTGATGCGCGCCGGGAGCGCCCGGTGGTCCAGGAAAAAGGGAATCCACGACATCGCGACAGCCCAAAAGTGAAATTGCAAATAAATAGTTTGGAACAAAATTTAAAAAATGAGCATAGAGATCAATTACAATTATTTGTTCTTTCAAAAAGTAGAAATGCTTTTAATTTCACCGTTTGCACTGGGAAGTACATTTGGAAGATGCTGCCGTACTGACGGGTCAGAAAGAAGTTCACGGTCAGCTGAAATTAAACTACAAATAAAATGAATTGGGCCGTATTTATTGCACCCGCCTGGTCCCATTTCCCGGCCGCGTACACAAACGAGTGTTCGGCCCAGCGGATTTCGCTTAGCACAAAATCTGGCATTTTGGTCCGCGACGGATACTCGAACACCTTTTATATAAGAAACTGAATATTTTGGGCAATTTTTTGTTACTACCGGATCCCAGTCCCGCCACTTGAGGCGCACATTTGCCGCGTTGTAGGCGTAGCTCTCCAGCACCAGTTCGCACTCCTCCTCGTTGAACGGATACAGCGTCAGATCCACGTAGCAGGGGCCTAATCCAAACAAAGGTGCGAATGAAATTACATGGTGCAGTGGAAAGTGGAAATCGTGGGAAACTGCTTTACACGGATTTTGGGGGTGTGTTTTGTGTTGACTGTTGAAAAATGAAAGTGTCGTTTGATTTACTGTTCTCTCAGGCTCTGGCTCTAGGCTCTAAGGTAAGGCTCGTTATATTCATTCTCCTTGTTCATTGAAATTGCAATCCCTTGGCAAAATGTTTGTCATATGAAAAATCAGCTTATTCAGTTCCACCGATTTCCACTTTCCACTGCAACATAATATTCAAAGCTTTTGCTCATTGCCTTCGACCCTCAGCCGGAAGTTCATCCAAATGGTCCCGTTGGGGTAGATCAGCACAAACGTGTTGGGCGAAGGCGACACGTGCAACTCGGATTTTTTGCTGTTCTGCAAAAAACCAAACAAACGGTCAACGTTCTACCGCTCGGTTTTTGATTTTTGATAAATTCGAATCAGCCTGATCAGTGTTGAGCAGCAATTATATGCATCGGCTCCTTATGTTATGCACCAGTTGTGGGGAGAATGGACAGGACAAAAGGGCCTAAAGTGGATGGGCCAACGAGGAGAGGTGCTAAAAAGAGACTCCCCGTGTGGAGAGAAGAGGGCATCGTCTAATGGCCCATGAGGAGGAATAGCCAACAACAATTATGCCCAGGTGGGTTCTGCACAACGGTCAAGAGCCACCGGGTCCATCGCAACCCAACAGGTTCTTCGACCCCGCACCCAGCCAGCCTAATTTTTCGAAGAAGAAGCTAGGCCACTGCCACGGTCGGTGACACTTTGCTCATTCCCACTTCCCCGAATTTCCATTTTTACTGACCACAAAGCACACAAATGGCTGCCAGAGGCGGTCGATGATCGCCGAAGAGAGCGTCAAATTCTGCAAACAGCCGCCCAGATGCTCGTAGCGCAACCTGGGGTCGTGCCACACCTCGCTCATCAGCACGTCCGCCGTGAAACTGGCACTTAAATTGGAACTATAAATTGGATCCGTTAACACTAGTATTCGCACCGACATTTCAAACAATCATTTTTTCGTGGAAAATATTTTTCTCCACAGGTCCTTCTTTACCCGACCTCTGGGCTCCTGGGCAACCGCCCAATTGGGGAGGATGACGCCATGTTTTCCATTTCCGAGTTGGATTGGCCCTTTCAGCGCCATTGTCTTGTTTTTGTTCCCATTATCCGTCGTTTCCTCCAAAAAGGGCACAATAGCCTTTTGCCAAAATGCCAAAAAATGAAATTTTGGAGTAATCACTTTTTTTAAATTGTTTTACCTCGTTTCGCTGACGTCGTAGAATGTCTGAACCAAAATCCATCCAAGTGTTTGTTGCCCATTTGTTCCCCGTCCCCTGCCTGGACAGCCAGCTCAATGGAGACGTTCACCCCCCGCGGGTCCGGAATCAAGTGCTTGTCGTAGGCCTCCGGGCGGAATATTTGCGACAGAATGCGCTGCGATTGCGCAAATAGAAGTTCCGCAGTGCACTCTGAACTTGACTTTTAGGTTGAATGGGCCCAAATTAGAATTGGGTTTTTATCGTTTATTTGTTTGTTTAAAGTTTAATTTTAAGGTCAATTGGTTATTTTTGAATGTTCATTTTTCATTTTTAAAATATTCCAAAATTAATGGGGTCCTTTTCTGTTTGTATCCAATGTTTTGTCCGCTCTCACCTTTGCTGCCCGGATGCAATTTGGGCCCCTGGCGCACACTCTCCCTCATCGCCATATTTTGTTCCCGCGATTTGAGCCGGTTGTAGACGAACTTCTGT
Source organism: Radopholus similis (assembly GCA_013357305.1). Classification (NCBI taxonomy): domain Eukaryota; kingdom Metazoa; phylum Nematoda; class Chromadorea; order Rhabditida; family Pratylenchidae; genus Radopholus; species Radopholus similis. The sequence continues at coordinate 24,121 of VAHH01000209.1, forward strand.
GCCGGCTGAATTCCCGTGAAAATGTCTTCTAAAATGTTTAAATTTAGTTATTTTTTCAATTTTTGGAAAATAAGAACAATTTTTGACTTCATTTTAGTACCATTCGTTTGGGCTGGGATTGATGGCCCGGTGACGATGTTCACGAACTGGGCCACGTTCAGCAGACTGGGCAGCACTGAGTTCACCACCATCTCATTGGGGCATTGGCACAAAACTCTATAGAATTTGGAAAAATAATGGATTTTCATTTTTCAAATGATTTTTCAATGCATTTTATGTCGGCTATTTTTGGGAATTTGAAATTTTGGAAATTTAATCAAAAATGATTTTTGAGACAATTTGTCTAGAATGGCCTCTATTTTAGCGCAAACGCAATTTTTGAATACTTATTTGAACTTTGATCTTGGATGCGCCATTTGAATAAAGCGAATGGCAACGGCGGAATCTAAAAGGTTAGGGCTTCTCCTTTTTTAATAAAGCCCTTTTGTTTGCCGTTTGAGTACATGTGTGTGGAGAGGGCACACAGAAAGGAAGGGGAATGGGCTTTGGGGGCCCGGGGAATGAATGGCCTGTCTGTGTCTCTTCTCTCTCTTTTCTCCGTTCTTCCTGGGAGTTTCAATTATCTATCTGTGCACCCGAAGGAGAGGTTTATTTCATTCATTTATTCGCGGAAAATTAAATTTGCCGCCGCAACATTGCTTCCTCCGAATTTTGGAAATTCGCAAAATAATTGGAAAAAAATGCTAAATTTAATTGAGAGGCCAATTATTTTGGGGGAAATAATGAAACAAACAGTGAGCGGAAGACAAAGAAACGAGAAAGGGCTCCCTCCTTCCTCTGTCTGTATCCGGTTTCAACTTTCAATTATTATTTGTCGCCAAAAAATGGAAAAATAAAACTATTTCTTTGAACAGATTATTTTTATTATTACAATTTTTCTCAATTAAAGTCTGAACATTACTTTTCAATATGGGCCGAAAATGGAACAGACGAGTTGACTTTGGTCGGTTTGGCCAAAGCGGAAGTCAAATGAGTGAGTGAATGAGTGGTGGACCAAGTCCAAAAGGAGACGAGAGAGATTAGGCACTGGCCAAAGTGCTTTCATCAAAAATAGAAACTGTTGGCCAAACAGATTTCTCTATCCATGGTTTTTGAGTTTTGCTCGTCAGTATGCCGAACGGGGTTCGAGCATATGCCCTTCCCACTTCGAAATCTGGACACAATTTTCACAGTGTTTATAGCCAAAAAGTGTGGGGGATTTGGATTCGGCATTCCAAATGTATTAGTCCCAAAAACCCAATTTATAATTTAACTCCAAAAATAAAACAGGTTTTTCTGAGCAAATGGACCATCTGTTCAAATGCTTTCGAACAGATTAGTCGACCGACTGAAGAGAAATCAAATTTTGGGCAGAAAACACTTTCAACGGCCGTGGGATGTGTCCATAGAATGTGATTCTGTGCCCCCATTGAGTGCACTTTGCGGCCGCAATTGACGCGCAATTTACGCCCTTTGCGGCAAATTCGATTTTGTTTCGGGTCGCCCCCAAATTGAGTGTTGCGCAAAATCCAATTTAGGCGAAGGCCCCAGAATGCCATTGTCTTTGGCGCGAAAATGAGCACATAAATTGGTGCAAATGTAAAAGAGAAAGAAAACATTTGAATTCTTTTTGGAATTTAAAACCCATTCTGGGAAGCCTGGGACTGGGATTGGGACACGTAGTGGTGGAAGGGATGTGTCAGAAAAATGCGCATGGAATGAAACAAAACCAATTTTCTCCCAAACGAAATACGAAAAACGAAAAAATCCAACCAAAGCACAATGTAATTTGATTTTTTTAATTTCCATTTCACAAATATTTTTTTGAAAAATACAAATTTAAATATTCTAAGTCTAAAAATTAATTTAAAAATTCTTTTAGTGGAAAAGAAAAGAACGTCCGACGGACACATTTTGGGGAGCATTTAAAATTTGGGCGCAAAAAGCCAAATGAATGGGATGAAAGACGCGAAAGGAGAAGAAAGTGGCGACGGCTAAAGTGTGAAATGGCTGAATTGCAAATGAACGGAGTGGGGGGAACAAAGAGCAGCGCCCTGGAAGAGGCGTAAATATTTCTATGGGGGGAAATTTAAATTTAGAAACTTACACTTGAAAATGGGAAATTAAACATTTTACGCACATATTTTGAAAAATCATCACATTTGAAAAAAGTCAAAATTACAAAATTTGCAATTTTTATTTAAATGACTATTAAAATTATTACAAGAATCCATTTTTGGGTTGGTTTAACGCGAAATCGAGATTCCAGGGAGTTCTGATTGGGTCCCATTTGGGCCGCCAGAATATTTGTTTTCGCAAATCCACCCCCCAAAACCCAAATTGGGCTCATCTTTTCACTCTTCTGGGACAACAAATCCCCAAAATATTGTGCCCCAACTCACAAATAGATACATATATCCACAAATTCTTCAAAATTAACAATGAAAATTCCATTCAAAAATAGTTAAAATCACAATTTTAGTTGAATTCCCTTTTCTCAACAAAATGACGTCTGTCCCGGGCAAAGTGCTGGACGAGTTGAATTCGCGCTCTGATTCTCTGAAGCGCACTCTGTCCGCCAAAACGACGTCATTCCGCGCAATTTTCGACGAGTCCTACGAGCGCCTGATGAACCTCAACTTTGGTCGGCAATATGAATCCAAATTAAATTTTAGGGAATAAATTTAATTAAAGAATAATTTAATTTTTTAAAATTCATTTGCCAGGCGGCCCCTTGTCCAGCTCGCGTCCCATCGAGGAAGAGCCCAAGGCGGCGGCCCAGTCCCCGGACGAGTACCGCAACCTGCTGCTGAGTCTGTCGGGTGCCCAGATAGACCACATCCTGTGGATGCGCTCCCTCAGGGAGCTGCACTGGCGCGGCGACTGCCAATTCGCGTTCGAACTAGACAAGTGCGGAGTGCCCACACTCAAGGTGAGTTGCTGAGGCTCTGAAGGGTAGGAAACAGTCGTGGTTTCTATTAAAACTTTGAAAATGTTTTAAATAGTATTTTTGAAGCCATCTGTTGCACACGCTCAGCAGTTGCTTGAAAGCTTGAATCCCAATCGCACCTTTTTTCCAGAGCGGCGGGTACAAGATCAACTTGTGCTACGAGTGTTTGGATTTGCCGTTGAAAGAGAGCAGCACTGACCCGGTGGACTCGCCCAAACTCAAATGGTCACATTTAAATGCTAAAAACCGAAAAAGAATCCCTCCAGGGAGGCCAGCTCCACCCCAAACGGATTGTCGCTTCCGCCGGCGTCTGTGGAGCTCTCAATGCGCGATGACCTGTTGCCGATGGTGGAGAAGTGCGCGCGAATGATGCGCCAATTTGAGGTCGGAGCGGCCAAAGGTTTGGACACAACAGATAAAATCTAGTCGTTCCCCAACTGGGATTTTTTAGGGGAATTCAGCGTACTCGTTTACTTGCCTTGTGTGCCCCAGTTGGTCGTTTCGGTTCTGGCCGCTGCGCGAATTGGCGCCACACTCACTTACGTGGTAATAAATGATGTTTGAAAGCAAAACCATTTTTAATCGATTATTTGTATTGAAAAATTGATTGTCCAATTAATAAGATTAGACAAAAAAGATTGAATTGAAAATCTAAGATCCATGACTTAATTTTGATTTGCCTGAAAATCTATGATTTTTGTCCGCAGAATTCCGCCACAAATGCCGACCCGAATGACCTTGCCGAACTGATCCAATTGTCTGGCGCCCAGTTGCTCATCACTTTGGATGGATTTGTCCAGAATGATGGGACGCTGTTTTGGGCGAAGCAAATTCTGGACGAGGCAATCGAAAAATTGGAGTCAACAAAAGGGGTAATTGGGAATAAAAGCAATAAAATTGAAATTGAAAAATAAATTAAATTAATTATTAATTAATTAATTAACCGTTTATTTATAATTTATTTATAATAGCCATTTATAGAGGAGGGACAAATTGACACTGATTGTGATCAGTTACGTAGAGAGTTATGGCAAGAATTTGGACTCAAAAAATCAGTCGTCAATTGATGGAACAAAATCATCAAAATATGAGGAGGTTTTTATGGAGATTCTGAGCCTTAAAATGTTATTTATAGATTCCGATGAAACCAGATCGGGACTTTTTGTGGTCCGAGCTGATGCTGCGTCTGTCGCAGGACGAAGAGTTGGGCATTTGCTTTGAGGAGGACAGAGTGGAGTGGATGGACAGCGAATGCCCCCTCTTCAGCACCATCCGAAAAACGTGGGAATTCAACAATTGTCGGTTTTTTCACTAATTTGGAGCCATTTTTCAAACTTCCATTTAAATTGAAATTGAAATTGGATATAATTTTTAATCCGAAAAAGAAGTAAATATTATTTGAAATATTGTTTCTAGAGAAGAAACCGTTTGCAGTTATCCCCTTGACAGTTCGTTTTCAACATTCTTTTTCGATTTGGAGCTTTTCATTTTCACTTTTCAGTGAGTCAGCCGAAGGCGATGAAAATGGCGGCGAACAGCGTTGGCTCCTCCAATCGTACTCAGTGGGCCAGATTGCGCTGATTGTCCAGCTGCTGGCCGCCAAATTCGAACAGAGCGCCGAAAATGGGGGAAACGGTGCACAGATTGGAGAGCGCAAACACACAACCAGTCTCTACAACATCAAGGTTAATTAACATTTCCCAAGAGAACCAAATTATAGAGAGACTAGAGTATTTAGTATTTAGTATATTTAGTGTTTACATTTCCTCATTTTTTTTGAGTTCAGCAAGAGGATCACTTGTCCGCTCGGGAAACGGACGAAATTCGCCGCGGCTCCACCAAGAGCGAATCGCACACTTTGGGCGTTGAGCTGGCGACGTTGCCACGCATTTTGGGTACTTCCCATTGTACCGAATGAATAGGAACATCATTGGGCAGTGCATTTGGAGTTTCGGATTATTTTCTAATTGCGGAATCTGATTTATTTATCCGTTGATCCACGCATCCAGACGTGATCTGGAAGACATTGAGACTTTATCCTAAATTTAGTTCCGGCACAAAGTGGCGTTATTTGGCCGCTGGTCGCCAACGAGGACATGCTCTTCCTGTGCTCCATGTTCGCTGTGCCCAAGTCCCGTTCCAGCCTGATAATGGCATGCGAATTAATTTTTTAATTCAGAAAATTTCCAATAATAAGCCGATTTTCCAAATTCCAGTCCTTGTACGCGCCAGTTCAGATATTTGATTTGGCCAAAAAGCATTCGGTTAGCCAGTTGCTGGTTGCGCAAGAGTACATCAAACAGCTGTCGGAAAGCGAACAAAGTGATTACTGATCATTTTTTCAGTTTTAAGAATTTAGAAAATTTCTAATTAAAAAATATTAACCCCGATGTTTGAATTAAACCAAAATTAATTGTTTGTTTGCAATTTGCCAGTTGGGCCACCATCGCTGGGCACAATTTACGCGGTTTCGCGCTCAAAGGACAAGTCCGAACTGGAAGTGGCCGGCGGAGAGCTGAAGAAATGCGCACCAAATGCACAAATCGAGCACCTATTTTGCTGAACCCATTTCCACAGAAACAAGTGTGGGAATAAATAAATAAAATGCGCACAATTGATTAACTGATCGGATTCCTCACGTTTAGCACATTGAATGATTTCCCTCAATTTTTAGAAATTTTAAATTCTTACAAAATAACAATATAACGAGAGAAACAGTGGCCCTTTGCTGTCCTGTTTTGACGCCTCTAATTAAAATCAATCAATAAGCCAATCGCCTCCAATTCATCACGCCCAATGCGGAATTAAGTGCAGTCCACATCAATCAGTAAATCACAATAATATTGTTTGGCGAATTCGAGCTGACATTAAAAAGAGCGCTGTTTTCGCGATTGGCGAGTTCACTGTTTACACCCAAAATACCTATTGGTCTCGTCGTCACCTTAACCAAAGACGAACGTCCAGACGGAGACAAATCCCCATGATGAATTCCTTCCGTTTCAGATTTCATTTTTTAAAATTCAATCAGTCTGTGCTGAATGGGGAGAAATGAACACGCCACATGCATTGTGATTGCTGCTGTGTTCACTGCAGTCCTGCTCTGTCCAAGCGCCGCGCAATGGAATTGCACGGCAGCGCCCAGCCTGGTGCTGAGTGTGATGTGCGAGCACTTGCACGATTGGGACGACCAGTCCAGGGCAAGTCCCTCCCGGATAATTGGGCAGAATTGAGTTTAATTTAAAAACTATTTTTAAATAGAGGCATTTTTAATTTTGTCCCAAATTAATTCGCATTTATTAAGAGAGATGCGGCCGAGGAGGAGGAAAAGAGGCGTGCACTGCTGCCGCCCGCCATCCCCGGACTGCCGGAGCCTTCTGTGGTGCTGGACGTGGATTCCGGGCCGATCCCAGACTCTCCGTACATTTGCCTGGACCTGGGCTGTCTGTGCCCCCACATGGGCGGCCGACCCATAGCAGAAGGCCCAAACGCGCAGTGCACACTGGCCAACGGGCAGCGGCTGGACAGGGCGCTGCGCAAAGAGTACCGCATGCTCAGCGATCAAGAAAGGGAACGATTCGTAGGGCCAATTTCGAAAAACACCTTTTGAATCCACCAATTTTCAGCACTCTGCTTTGGCAGCCATCAAACGGAACGGGGAGTACGACCGTCTGGCCTCCTTCCACATGCAAAATCTCTCTGCGAGCGCCCATTCTGGGCCCGCTTTCCTGCCCTGGCACAGGGAGTATCTCAAATGGTGTGCCATTTTAAATATTCACACACAAATTCTAATTTACCTAATCTTTGAACTCCTTTATATGCGAAATTGTTATTAACTTTTGAAGATGTTCACCCCAAATTTGCCTTGTTTTGCACCTTGTGTGGCATAAAGGGCATAACTTTCTAAAAAAGGCATCTAAAAAAAATCTGGTCAGACAAATTAAAGTAGAGACTCTGCTCTACAAAATCATATAAAACATTTGATATGTTTGATTTGGGGCGAAATTGTTATTAGCTTTTGAAGATGGGAGATAAAGGATAAAAGGAGAAGGGAAAGGGAAAGAAGAATGGAGGAATGGAGGAGTGGGGTAGAAGAATAAGAGGAAGAGATGCTAATGTTTCCACTTCAGCATGGAAATTGCACTGCGACAAGTGGACCCGACCGTGGCCATGCATTATTGGGACTCCACACTGGATGGGGCCCTGCCCAGCCCGAACGAGTCGATTGCCTTCACGGCAGAGGCAAGGAGTTGTTCAGAGCATTATTAGAGGCACTTTTGGGAGACCAATTTTTGAATATTGAAATATTACATTAATTATCTTTGAGAACTTTATTTAAAAAGCGAATGAAATTTTGTTTTCCTATACAGTTCCTGGGCACAATTGACGAAGCGGGCAACGTGGTGACTGGTCCCTTCGCGGGATGGGCCACTTTGGCGGTGCGGCAAAACAAATACCAATTTTTAAATATTTATTTCAACTAACTTTAGGGGCGTCCACACGTGTTGCGCACAGTGAGAGCTGAGAGAAGTTGCCTGAAGGAGCAACAGTATAAATCTCATTATTTATTGTTTTTTCAATTTTATTGCTCAATTTAAGCATTCAATGGTTTCTGAACCAGACCCAGATTGAGCTAATTCTGGGCTTCAGTACGCCGAAACGAGTAAACAAAAAACAAAAATATTTTTTAATGCAATAAGTTCCCAAATAGGCCTGTCTTTTACCAACAAGCTGGAATCTGATGGAGGTGGGAAATCAAATCCAAAATATTAGAACACAATTCATTTGAAAATTTCATGAAGCTTCAAACGGTAAATGTCCTAGTATATTCACTTGTCAGTACACCCATGGATACGTGCACTATTTTGTGGGCGGCGACATGAGCAATCTGTCCACGTCGGCCAACGACCCCATCTTTTTCTTGCACCACTCCTTCATGGATCACGTAAACATTGCGGCGAATAGATTTAACACTTGAGTGGCCTTTTTCAAGATTTGGGAGATGTGGCGCCTCAGCCACCAGTCACGTAACGAGCGAGAATATTCCTACCCACAGGACCCAAAATAACGGATCCTTCGTCAAGAAGAATAACCACATTGTGTAATTAATTGTTTATTTGTCTGCTCCAGCCTTGCGCCAGTTCCCAGCACTTTGGCTCGGCTCGGATGCTTCCGTTTGTGGTAAAAATTTACAAATTGAAATCTGGCGAAGGCGCACTCTGTTTGTTTCAGTGGATGCAGAACATGGACGGACTGAGCAACAAGTACACGGACAACATGTACACCTATGCCCCAAGGCCCTCTTGCGCCGCGGGTCCGGACTGCGGATCAAAGTAAGGCGCCCCCACAAATCAGAAATATGTAAAGAACAACCACCACCATTAAGCTATTTTTCTAAAAATGTAATTTAATCAAAATGATATTGCATATTCTTGATTTTTTTTTACAATTTGAGGTATCTGTTTTGTGATCGCTCTCATGGAGAACCGCGTTGTGCGGCCAAGGTGCGTCCGGGCGGAAATTGCAAGGGATTCTCCAAAGGTATAATTTGAAAAATCGGAATCTGATTGATCTGAGTCCAAATGGACATGTTGGATTGGGACAATCTATATAAGTGTTGATCTGACTGATTTGAATCAATTCATTTAACTCGGATGTTTGATCAGGGCCCAACCTTGATTTTAGTGATCTTGATTGATCGATATTGATGAGATCTAATGAATTAATCTGATCTAGTTTGAACAAAATGATCAACTTTTTTTGCTGTGCCTGACTGCTTGATTTTGTATTTTCTGTTCAGGCGAAGCAGTCTGCATCAGTGGACAATGTGAGAATGGGCTGTGCGTGGAAACGCAGAAGTCTTCGAAATCGGAGCATCCAATCAAGGCGTAAAATGAAGTGCACAAAATTGATTTTATTTATCAAACGGAATAAAAGCGCAGAAAATAAATGCGAAAGCTATGACATTTGTTCCAATTTTTATTTCCGCCCAAAATCAGCCAAACGGGACTGGAGTCCATCCGCCGTGGGCAGCAGGCACTGTTGGTGCCGGCGTATATTTGTCCGCATCCGCGCCCAGTCTGTCCAGCATTTGCTGGAAACTGCGCAGATAGGCCCCCACATGCGGGTCCACCTGGTTCCACTGCAAAGAAAAAGCAACACAGAATGAAAAAATTACATGATTTTTGGCTCGCCATGTCGATTGCCCTCGTCAGAGCATCGCGAGCCTGGAAAGTGAGTGTCCGCAAGTCGTCGGATTGGGCTGGCGCCGCACAGGCAGAGGGAGCGACCAAATTCCCCATCGCAAATGGGGCTGCTGCTACAGACGGAGGTGGTGGTGGTGTTGTGGCCGTTGTCTGCTCCAGTTCGGCCATTTTTCTGCGCCACTCCGCTTCCATCAGGGCGCGCTGTCTGGCCGTCTCAGCTTCCTGTGAATGGCAAAAGGGCGGTTGTCTGAGTTTCCTTTGGCACTCAAAACTTCATTATTGGCACCATGTTGATTTTTAAATGTATTAATTAATTGCCTGTTCCCTGCGCCGCTTCTCCTCCTCCAGTTGTGCCATTTTGCGCCTCCACTCCTCCTCCATTTGGGCCCTTTGCTTGGCCTCCGCTTCGAGGCGTTCCTGTTCCGCCTTGCGCCGTTGCTCCTCCTCCAGTCGTTTCTTTTCGTTCTCAATTTCTTCCATTTTGCGTCGGAAATCCTCCTAAAGGGAAAACGATTTGCACTATTTTTTGCTAAAGCTCGATTTTTCAAATACCGCCATTTGGGCCTGCTGCCGGGCCAATTCTGCCGCTCTAACTTCCTCCTCTTTTCGCCGCTTCTCCTCCTCTAATTCGGCCATTTTCCGTCTCCACTCTTCCTGCAACAAATCGGCAGCAGGGGCAACTGAATTCATTAAAATGAGATAAAATTCAATTCATCCATCTTTCAACCTGTTGTTGTTGGTTGCATCAGACGTCGTTTTTGCTCTTCCAGCTGAGCCAAACGCAATCGCCACTTGCCCATTTGTGCGGCGTTTTGTCGTCCGAGTGCCGCCTGGCGTTCCACCTCGGCCATTTGGCGCTTAGCCTCTTCCAATTCGGCCATTTTCCGTCGCCACTCTTCCTGTGCGCAGAATTTGCCTTATTACCAAATAATACAAAGGGAACAGTTATTTGCCTGCATTTCCGCCTGCTGCCGAGCCACTTCCGCCGCTTTGGCTTCCTCCTCTTTCCGCCGCTTCTCCGCCTCCAACTCGGCCATTTTCCTCTTCCACTCTTCTTCCAATGGATTCGGTGTTGTCACCACAGTGGTAGTGGTTTGTGCGCTCTGAAGGCGCCTCTTCTGCTCGTCCAGTTGTGCCAATCTGAGTCGCCACTCCGCCAATTCCGCGGCATTCTGGCGGCCCAACGCAGCTTCCCTAGAACAAAAACCTTCAACATTATGAATTTGATTACATGCACAGCTAAGTTTTGAACTGCTCGAACTTATTATTCCGTTTGCCACCAATGTTCCAATTGCTCCGGAAGTTAAGTATTTGCAATCCGATGGAATTACCTTTCCGCTTCTTGCTTTTTGGCAACCTCCAATTCGGCCATTTTCCGCTTCCATTCCTCCTCCATTGGATTTGGAGTTGCGGCAGTTGTGGTCATTTGTTGCATTTGAAGACGCCTCTTCTGCTCGTCCAGTTGTGCCAATCTGAGTCGCCACTCCGCCAATTCCGCGGCATTCTGACGGCCAAGTGCCGCCTGGCGTTCCGCCTCGGCCATTTGTCGTTTTGCTTCCTCAATTTCGGCCATTTTCTTTTTCCATTCTTCCTGGAACACAAATAATTCAGCAAATATAAACGCTTCATTTTAATTGCCTCCATTTGGGTCTGCTGCCGTGCCAATTCAGTCGCTTTTGCCTCCTCAGTTTTGCGTCGCTTCTCCTCCTCCAACTCGGCCATTTTCCGTTTCCACTCTTCTTGGAATAAATCAGCAGCAGGAGCAACTGAATTCATCAAATTCGAAATCAAATTCAATTCATCCATCTTTCAACCCGTTGTGGTCTCTGTCGGCTTCAGCAGACGTCGTTTTTGCTCTTCCAGTTGGGCCAAACGCAATCGCCATTCGGCCAGCTGGGCGGCGTTTTGTCGGCCGAGCGCTGCTTGTCTGATAAAATATTAACTTCAGATTATAAAAGCTCTAATATTTTTTGCCTTTCCGCCTCTGCCATTTGTCTTTTGGCCTCCTCCAGTTCGGCTGTTTTTTTGCGCCACTGTTCTTCCATTTCGAGCAGTGCTGTATTTGGTCCCTTTTCAGTGCCCGTCGGCCGCTCCAATCGACGCTTTTCCTCGTCCAGTTGTGCCAATCGGCGTTTCCATTCCGCCAACTGGGCGGCATTTTGGCGTCCTAGCGCAGCTTGTCTAAAATCAGGTAATTTAATTTACTAAAATGAAAAAGCTATTTTTTATTTGTTTCCCATTCCTACCTCTCTTCTTGCTCAAGTTGCTCTCTCGCCGCATCGATTTCTGCCATCTTCCTTTTCCATTCTTCCAATTGCTGTGCACTATTTCGCCGCAAATTTTCTTCGGCCTCATTTTTTCTCTTTGTTTCCTCCAGTTCATCCAATTTCCGTTTCCATTCAAGCTGTAAATAGTAAAATAATTTAGGAAATTCGTTAATTTGAATAATCTGATCTTGTAATTCCCAATTTCAATCATTGGATAATGGAGATTTGGTTTTCTTTAACTGGATTGTTGATTTTTAACAAACTAAAGCAGCTGCAGCTAGGTATTTAGGTTTTAGGTAGGTACTAGGTACCTAGTAGGTACTATAGGTATACCTACTACTAACTAGTAGGTATAATCTATACCCTCCAACTGCAACTGCAACTGCAACTGTCATTCATCAATCATCATGTCTCATTTCTCTTTTACCTAGATTGCCTGTCTAGTGTCTACTGTCTATATTCTATATGTATATGTATATGTATATGTATATGTAAGTATGGATATTTGGATATGGAGCAGGTTTACGCGGCGCGTACGCGAAATGATTCTCGCTGCGAAAAATGCACGAAATGTCCCCGAAATTGGAGTCAAAGTTGACGAAGATCGGAGGGGAGCCAACAACACTGTCAAGTTAATTTGAAATGTTTCCTGTTATAAATTATTATTGGGATTGGATTTTTAGGTTTTTACCTATTTGTCCTGCGTATAGGTTACTGAATTATGCACGGAAAATACCAAAAAACCCTATTTATCAATCAAGTTTTCGAGCTTTACAATTACCTATTTTCACCAATTTTGGCGATTTTTAAACAAAAATCAAGTAATTGGAGCTGGAGAACTGATATTTCGGTTCTCATTTTTTGCGCCCAAAACCAAGATTCCATTCGACCTGCATGAGTGCACTGTTTTGCGCCATTGCGCGCGCCTCTTGCTCTGCGTGCTCCTTTCTGTGCTTTGCCTCCTCCATCTCGGCCAGCTTCCGTCGGTAGTCCGCCTCAAGCGCCAGAAATTGGGCGCCGGTGCGCCTTCCGCTGGCCAAACGGGCCTCTTCCTCCATTTTCGCTTGTGCGGCGTCAAGTTCAGCCAGCCTAGCGCGCCATTGAGCTGCCAGCGCCTCCGCTTCGTCCATCTTCTGTTTCTCCTTAAATGGAAAATCAATTTTAAAAGAACGTCAAACTGAATCTAAAAATTGAAAAATTAAATTCTAAACTGACCTCCACCTTTTGGCGCTTGAATTCTGGAGTCTCCTCCAACGGAATCTTCACTTCTGGCGGCGGCAGTTGCGGCAACTGTTTTGTGTCATTTATTGTCGCAATTTGCGGTGGCACTGGCGCACTCAAATCAGCCGATAGTTTTGTCTGGTTGCTGACCAACTTTTCCAACGGAAATACGGATAATGGTGATGGCAATGCCGTTGTTATGTTTGGCCGGATAGTCAGAAGCGACGCCAACTTAAACTCTGGGGGCGATGTAGTGGTGGTGGTGGTACTGCTTGATCTCGTCGGCAAAGTGGACGAAATTTCGATTAAAACGTGTGTTGTTGTTGTTGATGTACTGCTTGAACCCGCAGACTTAGTCGTAACATTTGAACCTATCGGAACTGGGCTGATTGAGCTTGTCAACGAGAGTGAAATGCTTGAACTCGTAAAGATGGCCGAGCTGCTTGTTGTATTTTTCGACATTGTCGAGCTGCCTGAGCTTGTTAAGCTAAATGAACTTTTGGCCGCTAGTGAAGATGGAGAAGAAGTACGTTGTTCCAATTTTAGTGGCGAAATTGGTGTTGAAATAATCGCCAAAGTTCTAGTGCTGCTCAAACCTATTTGACCTGTTGTACTGCTTGTGCTGCTCGATCCTGTCGAACTGTTTGTACCGCTCGAAATTGTGAAGCTACTTTTAGTCATTTCTCTTGAAGAAGGTGAGCCAGTCAATTTTAGTGGCGAAATTGTTGAATTAATAGCCAATGAAGTGCTGGCACTGCTCAAACGAGTTAGATTCCTCGAAATGCTTAAACTTATTGGACTGTTTGTTGTAACGGAACTTGCTGATAAGAAAGAAATATTTTTTGACGCCATCAACTCTGCACTGATGACCGCATTCGTCATGTTGATCGTTGACGAACCAGTTGAAATTATTCTTGGCGTTAAAGTACTGAATGTAGTAGTAGTAGTGCTGTTGAGGGTTGTCTTTTGGGTACTATGATTTGCTGTTGTAGAAGTGGCACCAGTGTTTGGAGTTGTACTGCCCGAACCTGATGGACTGCTAGTGCTGCTCAAATTCACACTGATCGATACACTGCTTGAACTTGCCGTTAAAGTTGAAGTGCTGCTTAGAGTTGTTGACTTAAAAGTGCTGATCTGGGTTGATTTCAGTGAACTAGGAGTTGTCGAAGTTGAAGTGCTGCTCAGTGTTGTAGCAGAGGTACTGATAAGAGTTGCTAAAATATTAGAAGTACCTCTAATAAGAGTTGCCGAAGTAGGACTACGGCCCAAAGTTGTTGTTGATGTGCTTAAACTTGTAGTTGGTGTCAAAGTACTGCTCGGAGTTGTCTTTTTTTGTGTGCTGCTTAGAGTGGTTAATATTGAAGTACTAGTCGTTGCGGTTGATGTTGCATTAATGGTGGGAGATCCACCGCGCAGAAGCAACACCAAAAGAATTGTCGTGCCCTCCCTGATATTGTAATCGGTCAATGCACGCCCATCTTCGAGCTGTTTGCCGGCAAAGATCAGACGTAGCTGGTCAGGCGGAATGCCTTCCTTGTCCTGAATCTTTGCTTTGACGTCCTTGATCGTGTCGAAGCCGTTCACTTCCAAAGGGATCGACTTGCCCGTAAAAGTTTTAACAACAATTTGCATAGCACTCCTGCCCGGACCTGTTGTTGCTGCAAAAGCACTGCTCGTAGTTGCTGTTGTTGTAGTTTTGGAAGTACTGATCAGAGTTGTTGTAGAGGTACTGCTCATACTCGTTGATGCAGCAGTAGTACTCGGAGTTATTCTTCCTGCTGGAGTTGTTATGGTTGAAGGACTGGTTGTGGAAGTACCGCTCGAAGTCGTCGATGTTGCAATACGGCTCCGAGCTGTTGTAGAAGTGCTGCTCGGGGTTATTGATGCAACAGTAATATTCGGAGCTGTTAATTTTAAGCTACTCAGAGTTGTTGTTGTCGAAGTACTATTTGTAGTTTTTGCATTAGCAGTAATGCTCTGAGTTGTAGATTTTGATGTAGTCCTAGGTGATGCTATCTCTGCTGATGTAACATTCGTGGTTGTTGACAAAGCACCAGTCAAAGTTCCCATTGAGGTACTGCTTGGATTTGCTGTGGAAGTGCCCTTCGATGGTGGCGTTGAAGTACTGCTTGGACTTGGCGTCAGCGCCTCAAATCCGGGAAAGCCCATCTGTTGACTGGATCCACCTTGGCCGAATGGGGAAAACTGAAAGGTGGAATCCCAAATGTATACAAACAAATGGAAGACTTTATTTTTTTGAAAAATCGAATATTTTTCATACATAGAGATCATTTGAAAAGCCGAAAAGCCACCTGTTTGAGGCCCAATCTTTGTTTGGCCGGCGGTGGTCCCACCGGACCCATCCAATTGTTTGGCGCCTGTTCCGGCACTTCTTCTCCCCCATTTTCACGGCCAAAGCCCGGAAATCCGCCGCCGCCGAAATTTTGTGTTTGCTCCGCCTCAACTCCTCCAGCGTCAAATCCTGGCGCCTGTGCCATTCCCAAATCGCCACTTTCTCCGGGCGGCGCACTCTGGACCACAACTGAGTGCCAAAATGTGTACACAAAAAGGCCCAAAATGAAAATTTGAGACCGTTGAGTAATTGACATTTTGCCCTGTCTAAAAATAGTTTTGAAAAATTATACATTTTCTAAAGTGGCTCAAGCTAAGAAAATCGAATTGTAAACATAGTGAGTGGTCCGCATTGATTCAAATAATACAAAATGTTTGGCGATGTGAGACCGCCGCGCGCAATAGTAATTTTTGTGTTGTTTTGACGTTCCAATTCATAAATCATAAATTTTCTGCCCACTGCCAATTAATCATTTTTTTCACGCACTGAAATTAAACGGGAAAGAGACAGTTTGCAAACAATAATAATTTGCTAAGCCTTAGAGCTTCTTTCTCGAGAAATTTATTTATTTTAAATAATATTTATGCGTTTTATCGCCGATATGTTTTGATGCAGTTCGGAATAGCCGTCATTGTTGGCCGATGACCAGCGCAATGATGGCCGGTGGCGTCCCTATGCGCTGGAAGTGGCCCTGGAGCAGCACCACGTCCAGGTAGGTGAGCATCTCGCGGTGCTTGGCCGACATCCGGAACGCGTACTCCGCCAGCTGGAGCAACTCCGCGTAGCGCTTGGCACCGCCAAAGTGGCCGTGTCTGCTCTGAAAAAATTATTAAAACGCCACAATTCAAATTTCAAATACAAATTTTGGAATTTTCTGTTTCCTCCTGCTTTTACCTGTAGGAAATGCATTAGCATCTGTGCGTAGCGTTCAGCCTCCCTTTGGATCAGCTGTTGGCCGTGGACGGACAGATCGGCGGACGCTAAAAGACCGGAGATGTGGAGAACCGAACAAAGAATGAATAAATTGTTCCACCAGAATGCGCCAACATGATTGCGCGCAGTAACAGGAACTCTTCTGCGCACATTTTGGCCGCGTTAAATGTGTCCATGGAATTCACGTACAGAATTTGGTTGAGTGAGCGCACACTGAACGAAATTAATGGACAATCAAAAGACTAGGGTGATCCTCCCCCTCTTTTACGTTGGGTCGGCGCACTGGTGGATGAGCGGAGTGCAGCCGGTGCCGGGAATGAGCACCACCGGGGAGTGCTGCTCTGAGGAGAGGAACCGGTGTCGCAGGTCCACCAGCGGCAGGGCCACTTGGCCCAGCAGTTTGGCCTGAACCAGAAATGTTAGAGGGAACAAGTGTTTATTCGATTTAAAGGTTCATCACTTGGTCCTTGACGTCCAGTTTGCCGAAGAAGGGGAAAGTGCGGCCCAGGTCCACCGCCCCAACAAAGTCCATGATCACGCAGTAGGGCTTCACGTTGCGGCGGTGGCCTCTGTTCTGGTCGAGTGCCGCCTGTCTGAAGCAGTCCGCAGGCGGAACGATTGTCTGAAGACACGCACAATGGGTCTATTAATTTAAATAATTTCTATTTAATTCATCGTTATTTATCTCCAACTGACCGTGACGTGTTCGAATTGGTGGACCAGACCCTGGTTTGTGGCCACCAGGTCGGTCAAAGTGTTGTCGAAATTGTGCAGCACCCCGGGCAGGAAGTCCCGTTCCCGCTCGTGGAATGCGCTCAATCGCCGTTCGAAGGCAGCCAGAGCGTCCAGCTCGCGCTCCAGTTGGACAGTTTTGTCCGCACAGGGCACCGCCAGAATGGCGCTGTGGTGGGCTATTTGCTGCTGTTGGTGGTGTTGGGCGGGGGCCAGGGCCAATGGTCCTGCTGCTGTTGTCGTTGTGTCTTCGCCCTTGATGGTGGCATCCCATTGAAGAACTGGGTCCTCCTCCTGAATTGAATGCTCCTTCAAATGGCCAGTTTTCCATGTCCACCTCCTTCCTCCGCATTATTCCGCTCTCGTCATTCTCGTCGTCCGTTCCCGTCCTTCGCTCTGTTTGGAGAATGTTCCTGGCGAATTCGTCCAACTCTTCGAAAAAGCGCATTTGCGTCCCCGAATGCTCCACTCCGACCATCCGGGAGTCCATGCCCTCCAGAAGGCATTTGGCCAGGCGGCACTGGCGACATTTCAGACCTGAACTTCTCTCCCAGAATTAGGTTTAGGAGCACTCCCAAAATCAGGCCCAGAGCCATCCTACTATGCAAACTGGCAATTCCATTCCATTTTCCTTTGCCTGCTAAAAAAGGGCTGACCTTTTGCTGTGCCCATGTCGCAGTGTCCGTTCTGCCGGCACTTGTAGCGCTTGCGCTCGGCCACCGTCCGGCGGAAGAATTGTTTGCACGCTGAAAAGGGCAAATGGAAGTGCTGGACGGAGTTAGAAGAGTCCATTTCGCGAAGCAGTGTTCTGCATAGTCGTCCTATTTTACTAAAATTTAAATGTTGCACCTGCGCAGCTGAGCAAGTTGTAGCATCTGGTGACCGAGTGTTCGCTCCCGCACACTTTGCACGTTTTGGTCATTTAATTTTTTTCCGCAGAAAAATTATACATTCGTCAAAACCCAAAACGTAAAAAAAGGATGAACTGATTTTCTTCTTTCCCTCGATTCGTTACTCCCATGCATATGTATTGATTAAAATAGCGAATAGAGTGAGTGCACGGTGCACCAAATGAGAAACGAAAGAGACGCGACCGGTGGGAGGGAACAGGGAATTGAGAATAAACAAAATATTAGCTTTAGGCTTCGACATTTTCATAAAATCGCTTTTACCTAAAAGAATTTGGCGGTTAATTAATTTGGAATTTTAGAGTATATTGATTTTCAAATTTTAAAATTCCCAATGAAATGTTGTCCCATTTATCATTTGGACATGGGATTGGACAAAACTGGTCGTTTAATTGGAAGGGGGCATAACTCTGAGGAACAATTGCTTTTGGCGTAACCATGGGAGCTGACGGGTGGGGCCGAAATGGCAAATACTACTTCAATAAAATGAGTGGGGGAAACAACAACATTCGGCGAAAGGAGACATGAATTGGACAGCGGTCGGACAGAAATTTTTGTACAAAAGGGAACGGGGCTGTGGAGTGGTGCTGAGAAATAGTTAGTAGGTAAATGGACGAACTAAAGTCGTAAAGGCGGACAGAATGGATTCAATTTTCAACTTTCTTCGGCGCTCAATTCACTGTTCTCTCTCACTCCACCGGGGGCATTGTGCGCAAACCATTATTAAGTGGAGTGATGCCAGCGCCAGAAAGTGTAGAACGCGACTTGTTGTTGGTCAAATTAGTTGGTTGTTGGGGTCCAATTTGAATGCACTTCAGCCATGCAAATTGACCGGCGATTATTTCGCGCATCTTGCTGGACGCCCAGAGCAAAAGCCTAGATTGGGAACAAAACGTTAAATATTGTCAAGACCCGGTATGATCTGATCTGAATGAAAAAGCAAAAACCAGGCCGGCAGCGCAACAGTGCCCAAATCATTGATCCACGCCTGCTGGTTGAACGCAGCAAAAAACACAACATCATCCTGCTGCAGAGTCAGCGAAAACCATTTGGTCAGCAACGAGTACACATTGTTCTGTTCGTCCACTTGGAAGCACACAGCGAAGATTGTGATCTGCGGGAAGAAAGTTACGCGTAAAACATTTTCTCATCTTTTCGATTTGTTTTTTGAAAATACCTGGTACAGGGCCATTATGAGCTGAGCGAAGAACGTGAGCACTGTGTAGACGGTCATCTTGCGCTCAATCGAGGCATCCGCCTGCTTTTGTTGAATTTGACTCTTTCGCCTATGGCATCTGTAGGCGAACAGACTGGCCAAATTCAACGCGAGGCACACACCAATGAACGCCGTGCAAGAAATCGCTTGGATCTCGGGTTGATTGAGCAACTTAAAGGTTAAACGTTTAACACTTTATGTCCATTTCCTTCTCCTCTTTCGGTGTCTCGAATTTCGACATTTGCGCCAACCACTTTTGTGCTGGATTGATACCTCTAATTGGCTCACGTTGGGCTTAGACATAGGCTAAGCTTAAGCTAATCTTAAGCTTGCCTAGATATGGCGCGTAGGCTAATAACCTCTCTTTCTTGCCATCTTTTGTCTTCTATTTCGCTCACCAGTTCCCTTATTTTCTTATCTCATCTCTTCGCTTTTTACTCAACTTCTTCTCTGCGCTTATATCTGTTATTTCTCATCTGTCTCATCTATTCTACAGTTCTCCCTCCCTCTTCGACAAAAATAACATTAATTATTGAGTGATTAATTGCGCACATCCACTGTTTTGTGGACATCGAGAGTGAACGTCGCATTGTCCGCCTGCACATGTACGTACACATCCATCGCCAGTATGGGCACTGTCACCGGCAGCGGTGCAACAACTATGATGGCCAATGCAATCGGCAGCCCTTTCTGCCACAACTTTAATTTTACGTAATGTTTTAAAAATCCAAAGGGGAGAGCCAACCTTTTCATAGCTGGTGGGGCAGATAACCGCGGTCAGCCGGTTGAGGAGCAGAAACGCGGTGGACAAATTCTCCACGTGCAGCGAATAGGGGACGATGAAGAAGATGAGCGCCAACAGGAGGCGAGGCATTCCCTTGTAGAGGCCGAGGAACAGCCCCAGTCGGCCGAAGCGATTGCCGATGAATCCGTTCAAATAGCCGATCAGACACTGAAAATTGCACAGAAATTATTATGATTACTCGAACCCCAATTTAAGGCTTTTATTGCTCAATTTTGGAGAGCCGAATTAGAACTTTTCATTAGCGGTTACGAGGAATTTATAAAATATTCACATTTCGATGTTTTGTTTTGGAGAAATTGCTCACCACCAACGAACGAACGACCACCAGCCGAAAGAATGAAGAGCCGAAATAGTGCTGGTTGCGGAGAATCAGCCAGATTTGGTAGCCGTACAACAGGGCCGAGGGCACCCCAATCACCAAGGCCACCCCCAATGGAATGGCGTAGTTGTTGGCGAGCGCATTCAAAAAGGCCCAAACGGGAGTGTAAACGGACATTATCTACTACCAAATGGGTGCAAAAAGCAGAAATGTAAATAATGTAATAAGGTCACTTTAAAATAATTGGTATTATAATTCAAAAATATTTTTTATAATTACTTTTTTCGAAAATGAAATTGACTATACAAGTATCAAAGAAATTCATTTCAGACAATTGGCTACTTGGAACCATCAGCACTAATAATTATTGAGGTGGCAAAGGCCAATCAATGGGCGATGTCAGGTGAATGGAGAGAGAAAAACACAAATTGCCAGTCACCAATTTCATTTGTCGTCAATGCACCTGTCCGAGTGAAATTGGCACCTCGAGACTTGTATTAGATTCTAAGGTCGTTGCGAAAACATTCCTTAGAAAAAATTTGATATTGGAAAATGAGAATTGACCATTTTTGAAAATCCTATTGGTCACATAAGGGCAATAAATGGCTCATAGAATTTAATTTTAAAATTTCAAATGGCTGGTAGTAGGCTTCTCCCATTTCAACCAAAATTGTCTCACATTTTCCTAATTATCCGGGTAATATGGATAAATGCTCCCAAAAATATTTACTTTACTATCTTGCCACGTTGTTGTGATAATTACGGAAGAGCGCAGTCAAAATATTAAGATTGGGGGAAATAATCATTGGATCAACACATGATCTCAATCGGCCAAATAATCGCTCGAGTTGAGTGCCCCAACCCTTCGACGGAAGTGTCAATGCCAATCAGCCGCTGCTCTGCAAAGTGAAAACAGTGGAAAAATAGAGAATATTTTTGTTTTTTAAATCACCTTTTTTGGCTTTCTGGGCCGTTCCGGCGTGGTCGGCGGTTTAATCCCCTTCTCCACAGCCTCCTTTACCAGCGTCTCGTAACGCTCGCGCTCTTCCACCTGGGAAGGAGGGGAATCAAATTTATGTACAAATTGCCAATTTTAAAGGATACTTGTTTGCGGAAGTGGCGCGCAATGTCCCGGATTTTGAGCACAATGCGATTGTATGCCTCCGGACCGCGGTACTTGAAAATGTTGAACAGACGCGCCTTCACTACCAGAAGCCAGAACTCGTCTGCAACGAAATAAACAAAATCAGCCATTCAAAGCGCCAAATATTGAATTCTAGTGATTAGTCCCATTCATTGAATTGAATAGTAGACTGTGTTTAGTTTGGTCAAAGTGATTGGGGGAGTGACCCCCAGTTAGTCACCACCCAGTTAGTCACCATTGATTTTTTTGTGAATTCTTTTATGCTTATGTCTAAGACTAATGTGAAGCCGAGTGGGCTAATTTGGCTTAAAGCCTAGGATGCTTAAGGCTAGCTTACA
>VAHH01000210.1:0-45218 GCA_013357305.1 Radopholus similis
CACCGAAAAGCGCTATGGCTGCCACTGGAATTTTGCACTCACCACCGAAAAGGACTCTCTGCAGGTAGATCCAAACAATCGAAAGAGGAATGTCGATATTTTTCTATCGAAATCATCTGTCCTTTCTCCTTCTTTGCCTGATGCGTACCACTCGAAAAACTCGCTCCTTTGTGAATTATGTTTCTGTCTTTGTTTGTCTCTAATAACTAATGAGTTAAATATTTATGCAATATATTTGCTTGAATCAAGTTTCTAAATTTTCTGTTGAACAGGAAGGAAACGGTGAGGTCGGCATCGTTCGAAGTGAAGAGAAGCTGATGGACGTGCAGACAATTCCCAGCACTTGGGCTAGCACCGCCACTATGGACCTGCTGGACGTGCAATCTCTCCCCTCATCTGGCGCGTTCAACGGCAACTCGACTGAATCGCCCTCCAACGTGGCCACACCAACTGGGGCAGCAGCGCCATCGACCGAACGATTGATGCGCGGAGGCGCCGGCTACACCGACTTCTTGTTTGGTGGCGCTGTGCTGGACGGGCTGTCTGGCCAGCGTTATCAGTCACAAAAATGGATTGATGGCAGAGAGAAGAAGGAGGAGGAGAACGATGATGATGGCCTGGAGGACAGTGATGTCCTGAGTGGCACGTTGAGCAGCGGTGGCTCAGTGATATCCGCACATAGCCGGTATGGGATTGATTCGGAAGGGAGGCTCATTTACGTTTCAGATCCAACAGTAACCACGGGGACCAGGACATCAGTGACTACGAGGACTTTCGCCTGCCGGTGAGAGCGATGAGCCCGCAAACGGGGAACTACTCGCAACAGGGACGCCAACAATCGGCCGCCGGACCGCGTCATGTTGGCCAACAGCCGAAGAACATTCGTAGTTTCTGGGAGTGATTTGGTTTCGAGAATTTTTCTCAGAATGGAAAGTGGTTTGTGTATCCTTTATCGCTTCATCTCAAACCAGAACTCAATATTTCAAAGTTTAATCTTCGTTTTGTTAACGCACATATTCATCATCTATTGGGTACGAGAGTGTTTTCACTTATTCTTCATTTTAAATGCTTTATGACTTATTTATTCATGGCCTTAAGCAGGTTTACTTCCGTACGGTTCATTTTCATCAATCATCATCATCATCATTTAATCTCCGTTTATGGATTCTCTAAGTGCTTCGCGATAAACTGTTTTATCTTTACGAAATGGTCAACAACAATTATGGCCCATTCACGTCGTCCACCAATCGATGTGCATCTTGTGAGGAGGAGACTCAGTGCCTCCCCCAGTAATGTAATGCGGCCGGTGTGATGTCAACGGTTGGCCTATGGTCGTTGCTTTCTCCCCCATTTTTCTAGTCAAATGCCTTCGCCACACTCAAAGGGACTGTGCTGTGGGCGAATGCGAACAATGATGAATGGTTTTTAGTCTTACCGCTTTTTTCGACCGATATGGCAGGCGACGACCTATTGCAATTACGTGGGAAGGCGAAAATAAAAAGTATATTGTAATATCGTGTGTGCTCTAATGCTAACTTCGAAATGCTAACCTGGATTAAGAAGCCGGCGCCAAAAACGTTTCTCTGTTGATTCCAAAAACGGCGATTGCTATTGACGTCATCCATTTTTGCTTTGCGAAAACAAACTGACACCAAGTGCTATGACTATGACTCCAGACGAAAAGTACAACATCTCCAATTGTCAATTTGTAAGTACATGTATGTGTACCTATACCTAGTAAAACTAACCACTTATCAGTCATCCAGATATCATAATACATTTATCAAGCTCTCAACTAGTATAGACTGACTAAGTAATATAGGTAGGTATTAGGTAGCTTAGTATCTAATAAATAATAATTATACATAACTTAGTTATAGTTGACAATTAATAATACTATTAATACCTAAAGACGTAAAGACAATCAACAATCATCAACGCTTGTAGCTCCTATACCTGATGAGTGATTAGATCGAGTTTTCACGTTGTTCCGCAATCGAACCCTCGCGTGCTATTTAATATTTATGATTATGACATAGTATCTTCAAATATGTATGTTCCTCTTTGGGCACTTCGCTAGCATTTTTTCACAATTTCTTCCATTCAACACAAAAGTCGCGCAATTCCCAAAATAGTCGCGAGACAAAATCGCATGTTGTACGGTCCCCGCCAGCCAATTTCCTGCATCCAACCACCCATCCGTCCGACAAACACCAATTCCCCAATTGCGCCTGTCCATCCATTTTGTCGTGTACCAATTCACAATTTCCAATTCACCGATTTGAAATTTGTCCATCTCCACAGCGCATTCACAATGCGGACGCCGCCATCCATTCTTCCGCCCGCGTTGGCGCGCCGTTGTGTTTAATTTGATTTATTCATCGCACTGCATCGCGCCCACAAAAAGGTGCGATTGGGGCGCTGGAAATTGTTTTGGCGCGCATGTTTTGGCGGGGCTGGCGTCACATTTTTTGTCAATCAGCGGCGGCATGACACCCACCAATTCTTCCATCCACATCCATCCGTTCGTTCGTTCGTCGGTTCTCACTGCTGATCGGGGGAATTGCGTTCGCCTGCCGCCGCCATTTGATTCGATTCCATCACCCCACCCCACCACTTCCCCCCACTCCCGCAACCGCCACTCAATGCGCCAATTCATAATTTGCGCGCACAACACTGTGTCTCACGCCAATTCGCGTTGTGCTGGTGGTGACAACCCCCATTCTGCAGTTCCAGCTCAGCCAGTCAGTCAGTCAGTCGCCACTCTCGCCCACCGAATAAGTGCGCAAATTGGCGCGCCTGTTGTTGGCTTTTAACAACGGCCGGCGGCGCTGATTTGTCCAGCAGCGGTAGTACCAACACAAAACGGCGTTGTGACGGAGAAATTGGAGTGGGGGGGGGGGAAGTGGCCGGCGGAATAATGATGTGGATGGAGGCCGGAAATTGGGCGATTGGCAGTGCGCCCGGAGAGGGAAATAAAAGTACTAGAGCTCTTTCCCTTAATTAAGTGCAAGGAGGAGGCCAACGCAGACTTGCAGACTGGGCAACTGGGGCTGCTGTGATGGACGATTTGCGAACCGAAACGATAATAAAATGGGAAAAGGCCTTTGAAAATAACATTGTGCATGCGTAAGGATGTTGTATCTTCAGTTTTTCTGTGCTTTTCTGATTATCCGTTTCTGGTGGAAAGTTATCGCTTCCTCGCTTTCCCTTTTCGTCGACTGAAATCGAAAACAGTCCAATTCTCGTTTTGCTCTTCCTATGCTTTGTTAACGACAGAGTAAAAATGAAAGTTCTCTTGAACTTTGAAAATTGAAACAATGTCCATTTGTATGTTAAATCTTTTGAGGTGGACGCAAAAGCCAACTTTACTTATTAGAATTTCATCGCCCAGTTCATCATACGCTAATAAACAGAGCCATATGGTCCCATCCTTGGCACGAGCCGGCCACACATTTTACGGCCAACTTATTTGCGGCCAATGCAGATGTGGGCCCAAACGTGGGCTCAAATGTGGCTATCGCGTTTCCAGTCTCGGTCTCATCGCTCCTTTTGAATTTATTAGTGCAAATGTGCGGATGGACGGGCAAAATGCGCCTTCTTCGCCCCTTCCCACTCTCTTTTTCTGTTTCCCCACTTTTTTGCTGAGCGCTCGCCTCAATTTATCGGCCGCCGCCCAGAGCACCACCACCACCACTCTCTGTCATTTGCTGGCGCACAGCCAATCGGCGGAGCAGAAGAAGAAAGTCTTGCGGGGTCTTCTCTTGTCTTGTCGTCCAAACTCCAAACGGCCAGCGAACAAAACACACACAAATCCTTCCGGTGGCCTGGTCAAATTCAAAAGTTTTTGTAATAGGATATGTAAAAGGTAGAAATAGAACGATTGTTTTAATAAGAATAGGTAAGTATAGATCTGCTAATGGCTATGTATTAGTTGAACGTTCTTTAGTTCTTTATTTTAAACCGAAATAAAGGATTATGTACCTATTTAAATTTTTAAATGTGTAATATGTATAAGTGTTGCCTCTCAGACAGTTTCTCCCATTTCTGTCCGATCACGTTCATCTCACAGATTTGAGTCTCTTGCAGAATCTCCCCAAAATTGAGGTCTTAAAGCAGAGAGAGAGAGCTAGCCTTTTCTATAAAACGTCTAATGGTGCAATTGCACTTCTCTCATTTCTTCTTCCAATCCCATTGCTGTTTGCCCACTGCTCAGTGCTCAGACAGCTAGCTCTGCTGGAAATGGATAGCAGCAGTTATTTTTGTTGGGTTGGCGGCTGTCTGGAGTGGCGTCTGGCGCGAGAGGGCGAACCAGGGCGGACGACCCAAAACGTGCACATTTGTATTTATGGGAGGGGAAATGGATGCAAATGGAAAACACGGGACCACCGCGAGCGCAGCGCCAGTGGCAAGAGGCCATCCACTTGTGACATGGGACACGGCAAAACGAGTGTGGCGGATGAATGGGGGCCCACTGGTGGTGGTGGCTGGCGGTGCCCCGGCATTAGAGGTGGGGACCACACGCACCAGCCGGCGCCAGTGTGCGAAGGCAATTTTTGGCCGGAGCACAAAAACAAAATTGCCCAGGGAGGAAGAGACGACACTGCACCGCCGCCCGTCGATTGTGTGGGAAATTGGATTGGGTGGGGCGGCTGGCGGGAATGAGCGAAATTGGACACTCTTTTTTGCGACGAAACAACACGGCCAGAAATTGGTGAATTGTTTTTGAGGGCCGGACTGCGCTCTGGCTGCTGGCTGGTGACCGGGGCCAAAACAATTTCCCCAAAATTGGCGCAGCACAACCGCCCACTCTCGCGCCAGCCGCCCCATTTTGGCCGCTTCCCCGAGTAATACGGTTTCCGAAATTATTCGCGCACTCACCCCGAATGTGACCGCCGACATTCATTTGCCATCTGCAGTCAATCCGAAAATCTCGGATTTCATCGGTCACAAATTTTACCAAAAGAAGTATCGTTTTAGGCAATAAAAACAGAACCTTTTGCCCTTTTGGAACCCAGATTGGCTGGTTCGTCCCATCTCCGCTTCATTTTCTTCCATTTCCTCTGCCTGCGCCTCGCCCTTTTCTTTTGCCCACACATTTTCGGCGACTTCCTCATTCCGCGTCGTTTGCCCCAAAAAATCCGCCGCTGCCCGCTTCGCCTCCATTCCACCACCAATTCGCGCCTTCTCCCCAATTTTTGCCCGCTTGGCGCCCCAAAGGTGGAGCAGTGACGAAAAGGGGCGCCCGAAAAAATGTGTGCAATGGAAGTGAGAAGGTGTGGAATTGGCGGAATTGGTGTGTTCCTTTGTGCCCATTCAGCATTCATTCCACCCACCAGTCGTCAATTCCACCGCCACTCACTCATTCACACTCAATTCTTTTTCAATTCTGCTGCATTCACGTTCTTCGTCCATTCTCTGCCCGCACATTCCCCTCGTCGCGGGTTTGTTCTCCTTCTTCTTTCTTCGTTCTGCTCTTTTTCTTTCGTTTTGCTTTGCTTTGTGCTGCAAAAAGTGAAAGGCGCGAAAGGGAATGTGCGCTGCACGGAATGTGAGGAGAATGGAACGCCAAGAAGGAAAAGGCCTGGCGAGGAAGAAACGAGCACGAATGGAGTCGAGTCTCAGTCACATTCTCGCTGGTTTGTGGCTAATTCTCGGAAAAGCGGCGGCGAGGCAGAAGAAGGCCAGGGGAGGGAGGGCAAGGCCTTTTTGGCGGGCGGATTGATGGGAGAGGGGCACAGGAAGGAGCACTGGACGGACAGATGTTGCCCAAAGGGAGCGGCCAGCACAGCTGTCGGGCGAGAGGCCGCAAGGCCAGTCAAGCGGAGGCGACACAGCAGGAGACAAACAAACGCGATTGACGGATTTGCCGGTCTCCGGTCCCGAGATGTCGCGGCGATTGGACAGTTGCATGTGCTCGATGCGGGGGCACAGACTACGCGCCAAAGAGGCAGAGCACAAAACGGGAAAGCTGAGATGTGGGCGAACCGAGCCAATGTGAATGGTCCAAAGTTAGTTCATTCGGCCAACCGGCGGTCCTTTGGCTGCTGGCTTCTCCCCCAAAATAGGCGCTGCGAACTGCGAACAACGGCTGAAGCGCCCAAAAGCGAGAGAGGGCGAAGCGTGTGGGTGGGGCTGGAAAAGGAAAAGCTGCTAGCGGCGCATCACCACATTTTGGCGCCTCGCTCTTGCTCATCAGCGACAGCGCGGAAAGTGCGTCACAAACACGTTGTTCACGCCTCACCAGCCAATCCAACATGGAGCTGCTGGGCTGGACCAATCTGCTGGCGTTGCCCTTTTCCCGATCCCCCCCCTCGCCCCTGGATGTGCCCGTTTCTCCTCCGCCCATTGCCCCTCCATCAAGCGCACGCCGGAAGTAAATGAGCGAATGTGGAGGAGGCGGGGAATGGGGGCAGCGGCAGATTTATTTGTTTATCGGCTGATGCCGGGCATTGCCAGATGCGCTGGCGGCCCTCCAGATTGCCATTGTAAATTGCCATCTTTCACCTTTCGCCGCAGCGATGGCGCGGAGGCAATAATCGCGGGCAAAAAGGCGCCCAGGCGAAGGCCAAAAGGTCGTTTGGTGGGGAGGGAGAGGCAAAGGCAAAGGCAATTACAATTCCCCTCATCATCAGTCCCTCCCATTCCATTCGGCCCAATCCGGCGCCACAAATCCAAAACAACTCCTCGCCCAGCTTAAAAAGCGCACACATCCCCGCGCCACTCCGCATTTTAGCCGGACAAGAGTCAATTTGTCGTCCGTCGTGCGCCCAGTTTCGCCGCCGTGACCATGAATAGTTCGCTATTCGCCGCTTGCGCCAGCGCACGTGTTGGCGATGATTAAAATGGTGCTGCTTGTGGTGGTGGTTGCCGCCTCTCCAGCGCCGACTGGAAGTCACACCAGAGGATTGGCGAAATCTGCGCCTTCTCCCAGTCCCCATTATCGCAATGTTTCGCAACGGGAAGTGGCAGATTGCTAGATAGTATGCATTCTGAACGATTTTTGGGATGCCCCACATTTTTGGAGGCACCATGTCGATTCAATCCCGATTCTAAAGTGCCCTTGTTTTCTGCACAAATTTGGCCGCCGCGATCTTCGCGTCCGCATTGGGCCCATCCCGACCTACATGTTGGTGCGAATGCCACCGCAAAGTGGAAGGCGGGGAGAGCTGCGGATGGGATGTGGCGAAATCAGCGTCTCTCTCCCCCATTCCGCAGTCCACAGTTTCGCAATGCTCCGCAAACGGGTGCAACTACATATAGATAGATATGTTATGTACTTATGTATGTACAATACCTCCGCCACTTTTTCTGCACATTCTTCCAATTTCCCAATTTGGCGTGTGCATCCGGCTGAGATGTGTATGTCCTCCAAAATGGGATTGGGGGATCTCTCCATGCCTTGTCTTCTTCGCCCTGTGTTCCAGTTTTGCCCACTGTGCGATGAATAATGTGCTCGCGCGCTGTTCTGGTCTGTGCTCTGTTCCCGCGTCCAATTAGTGGCGTCAATTAGGCAAATGAGCCATTTCGGGGTGCAAGGCACATGCACAGAGACTCAAGTTGGAGGCCCTGCCGCCGGCGGGTAATCATCAATCATCATCGGGGGCTCTGCTGGTGTGGTGCCCGTTTGTGGCCCTGGTCTATTAGTAAAGGGCTAAAGGGGACCTAGAGGAAGTGGAGTGGCTGGCTCCTCATAATTCCGGTCGAGATCTAAGGGAGACTGGGCACTTTACAAAATCATTGATTGAGTCTTCTCGCTTATAGCTTTAGAGTGGGGTAACGGTCTGAGACATCCCAATCCTTTCATTCGCGGACGGGACTGGGAGTAGCATCGGATCATCGTAGTCTCGGGCGAGATTGAGCCGGAGAGACATCCCCGAGGTTTTTCAATCCCGAATCCCGGGTCTCCATCTCTCGAGATCCTGGGACCAGAAATCCCCGGATCCCTTCGCTCCGAGTCGAGAGTGAATCCCGTGGTGCCCCCAGAATTCAAAACGGCAGACAAAACAGTCTCAGTTCTCCCCGCCATCACTTTGTGGCGGCATTCGCACCAATGGACGGACAGAAGACAGAGACTGCTGCTGGCGCCGCAATCGGGGCAAACCGAGAGTTAACTCCAACTTTGGCATTTCTCCTCCTCCTACAAGCACCAATCGCACACACTCCAACCGCCACTTTGGAATCCATTCTTGCGCCATTCGGCACTTTTTGGCTTTGGCATTTCTTTGGTTCGAATTTGTGTGCCACATTTGCCTTCAATTTGATGTGCACCCGTTTTCCTGTTTTCTGTCCACTTCCCCCCCATTCCTTGTTCGGCTACACTTTGTGTTGCGCCCTGTTCTGTGCTGCAGCCTCTCTCCCCAGTCTGCAGGTCTGCACTCTCTCCTCCGCTCACCTCCAGAGCCCACTGCCCATCACCATCATCTTCTTCAGTCGTCATTTTGGCGCTGCTCCTCGCCTTCTTTCCCACGCACCAGACCGGCACACCCTCCACCCAAGCCCACAGCCCACAGCAGTCCCTCCCAGCGTCGTCCATTTATGGCGCCCATTGTGTGTGCCATCAAAGCCGTAAAAGTTACGCGCCGCCAAGCGGGGCTTTTTCGCGAGAGGTGGGGAATGGGGGATGTGCTCTGGGGGGGGGGGCAGTGCAAATCAGAACCTGCAGCAGCCACAGATCCCCTTCCCGGAGTTAATTGTCGGTGACGGCGCACCCTCACCAGCCCCTCCCATGCGCCGCCGTAAAAACGCTGCGCAAAACAAGCGGCGGAGGACAGAGAACCGATTGGGGGCGCCACCACTGGTCCAGACCGGAGACAGAAGAAAGGTTTACACTTGTCCGCCATCTGTGTCCGGATTTTGAAAAAATTTCGGTTTTTCGGTGTGTAAAATGGTGAAAGGAAAACGAAGGAAAACGAGGCAGTCGTCACCTTTTTGTTTTGCCAGCAGAAAGGAAACATGTACCTAGTATAGGCAAAAAGGAGATTAAATGACAAATGAGAGTTTGTTTGTTTGTCCATTCTTTGGCAAAAATGGTTTTTTTTTCAAAAAACAACCATTGCCATTTTGGCAACTGCGAGTTGAATCAACCGTGCAGCAGCTCTAGGCACAACTGCTGCTTTCAATCCCGCGACTCATAAGAGTCAAAAGTGCCGCTACCTATATTTGGTATCTGTCGCAGAGGCAAATTAGATTTTCTGGCCATGTTCCTTTTGTCGGCCGGGGGACACTATGTACCTTTGGTTGTTCGGCACCAGATCAGCAGATGGGGCGGGTGTGCTGTCTGCCGGGGTCCTGTGCTGGCGAAAAGGTCATCCGCCTGTTGGCATGGTATTTCCCTGGGGCCGCTCAATCTCTCCGGGCCCTTCGGTGGCACCACCAATTGGCATTCTGTGCCGCCGCCACAGGGGCCGTTCATTCGCCCCATTTTTGTTCCTCCCCAGAGGGCCCGGGCCGGCAATAATTTGGGGCGGCGTGGACTTTTGCCGCCGCCGGGCCGCGTGCCCTGGGCCCCACCGCCCGATGATTTATGCCGCAGCGGCGGCGGACTGTGGCGGCCACTGCTCGCGCCAGCCCCTTTGAGGCGGCCCCAGTCGTGGGGCCGGTTGGACGAGCCCCGGCACACACTCGGGCGGGCGCAGAGCACACACGGGACCGAAATGTCCTGTCCTTGTGTGCTTCCTTCGGCGCTGTGCTGTCGTTGTTCGCCCGCCCCGTCACTCGAGCGCTCGCTTCATTGGCGAGAGCGGGAGTTATGGGCACACGGCGGCGGCGGACGGAGGGCACTAGGCGCCGCTGTTATTCGGAAGAGTGGCGAGGCAGGAGGCGGGAAAGGCAAATCCGGCAGTACGGCACTTGGGGCACTATCGGGCTGGGCCCAAAAGGCGAAAACAACAATCCCTCCCCCTCCGGGCGATAAAGCGCAGCGACCGAACTGACGGGCGGGAGGACAATGCCGGGGATTTGGGGCAAATGGCCGTCGGCGGCAAGGCACACAATAATCCCCCGAATGTGTGTAAGTGCCACCAAAATGTGGAGGACACCATGGTGGCACTATGGCCGGCTGAATTGGTCCGAGTGGGAATGGGACCGGCCCTCAGAGAACCGCTATGGCACCACCGGATCCATCCGAGTTCTCGGTCGAGAGCGGACATCCCCGGGTTGTTCAGTCCCGAATCTCGGGCATCAAAATAACCTTACAAGGCAACAACCTTTGAGAGTCTAATGAAACGGGGCTGGGGAATTGGCCGTGCCACGCACTCCTGTGGCCCCACCACATCGGGATTCCGACTCCGGAGGTCCGGTGCCAGGTCGCGTGGACCCGTGGACTGGAGGGCTGTGTCCCCCAGCAGCAGACGGGGCCGGTCCATTCACGACAACCTTGGGGGTCCTCGCCCCGGCGCTGCTGCCCATTTCCAATTCCCCAGCCCCAGCACGAAGAATCCGCTCGCGCCCTGCCAAAAGCGCACGCACAAAGTATAGCAAAATCGTGGAGGCGGGGAAAGGGGAGAAAAAGAAAATGTGTGTGTGGGGGCAGCAAACGAGAAACGACAACCGCCGCTGCACTGGCTGACTGCGTTGGAATGGATATTTAGTAGTTTTTAGCAGTTGCTGGTGGTCGAACCCCAGAGAGTGAAGGCGGAACGGACGTGAGCAGTCAATGCACAGATGGATGTGTGCCATTTCTGAAACACAGGGAACCGGTGACAGCAACACGATGAGTGCGATCCGGACTCGACACAGGAGCCCAATAAAGCGCATTCCGGCGGCCATGGTAGGCGGTTGTCGAAGGCAGCTGACGCGCCGATGTGTTCTTTCGCCGTTGCTGCTGCGCTTGTCCATCGTTTCTGCAGTTTCGCACTGCTTTCCTGCGACCCGCCGGGGTCGGGCTGGCGCCGTTTTTGCGCTCGCGGCACAAAATTGACGCACAGCAAAATTGTAAATTGGCTCCGGCGGCCAATTATGCAAAAAGCGCGGTACAAAACAGCAGCACAGGAACAGGAACAGGTTACCCATACCCAGCCCTCGTCTGTTGGGGCCGGCCTGTGTGTGTTCGTTCGCGTTGTTCCCATTTGGAGCACCTCCACCTCCGCCGCTGCTGCCCTCAGCCCCTTCCCCCGCCCATCGTCACCAAATGCTCCTCGAGAGTCCCCCCCCCCCTCCTTCGCTCGGTCGTTTCGCGGCGTCTGCTCCTCCGCTGTTTGTGCTCTGTTTCGCTCTATCCCCAGTGTGTGTGTGTGTGCTGCAGACGCTGTCGGCGGCGCAACGCTGAGGGTCGTCTTCTCCGTCGTCTTGGCGCGTTGTCGTCGTTCGAGAGAGGAGCCAACGGGGGGCGGCAGGACTCTGCGGTGGCTGCCCATTCACATCTCCGCGCCCGTCCAAGCCCCGCCCCGCGTCTGCTGCAGTGGCCCTCCGCGGTGCTCTGATCGTCTGTCTGCCACACTCTCTCGGCCGCCTCATCGCTCTGGGCGCCTCCACCTCCGTCGCCAGACTGCGTCCCGGTCGGGGCGGGCAGAGCGGCGGCGACGCTGGGAGGGAGCGGGAGGAGGGGTATAATTCTTGCTCTGCCCCAGCGGAGCACTGCTCATTCCCCCCACACAGAGCCCGACCAACACAACAGCAGCAGCAGCAGCCCAACACCGTCTTCCCCCCGCCCAGAGCCCCAATTCCCGGCCCAACTCCCGCCAACAGCCAATGCCCCCAAAGGGCTCTCACGTCAAACGGGAAGAGCCCCCCGCTTCCGGGCTGAGGCGTCCCCTGGTTGTGTTCCCCTGATGATCCGCTTCTCGCGCGTTTGCCCTCCAGGCGAATACTGCCGAACATTGCCCCCTCCTCTGTGGACAGCGCGACTCAGTTGGCCCTGGCTTGTTGCTGTTCTGCTGTTCGGGTGCTTGCTGCGCGCATCACCAGCCAGCCGCGCCACACCACCACTCCACCACCTCCTTTTCGACGCCGCCGCCTTCGGCGGGCGTATCGATCGGACGACGTACGCAATGCGGTGGGGGAATTTGTGGGTGTGTTTGGTTGGGGCTGTTGATGCGCGGTTGTTGGTCTCCGCGCGGGCCCATTTGGCCCGCCAGTCTGAGGGCTGGGCTCTCAGACAGCAGCTCTCACCATAAACAGCGCAAACCGATGCCCCCATTCGGCGGTCAAATTGGGGCCCAATTGCCTTTTGGCGTGTGGGAACCGCGGGAACAGAAACAGAGTCGCACACACAGAATCCGGGACGAACGCGAAGGCGGCTGGCGGGTGGGGTGGATGACGAAGAGGCGGGGCGGCACAAACAAACGCACCCAGAAGAAGGCGCACTGCCAGCCGCACAGCGAAATGGGCCAGCCGAGGCAGAAACTCCGCCGGCGCTGCCGGGGGCTGCGGCGGGCGTAATCCCGCAGCAAAGCCCCCGCTGCCGCCGCACATTGGCAACATCGAATCCGTGCTGCGGTCGACCCCTTGCCGAGGCACCACCATAAATTTGGCGGCGCACAACGCGACACAGCGGCGACAAATCTCCGCGGGCGCGCCAATTTCTTCGCAAAAATATGTAATAAAATCGACTCTCGACCGCCGCCAGCACTTTGCGCTCGCGAACACTTGCCCTTGCGCCCGTGCCGCTGCCCACATTTTGCCCAGGGGAGCGAGCGGTGGCGAATTTTACGAGCGCACGGGACAAGGGGCGGCTGGCAGCAACATTTCTCCCGCAAATTGCGTCCCCCCCCCCCCCACCGCCGATCGGGACTGCTGTGTTGTTGTCGCAAATTTGTTTCGCATTTGCGGCACGGAACAAAGGGAAGTTGGCGCCAGCCGGCTGCGGCAGCTGGAACTGGGCGAAGCAGAAGGCACTCGGGGTGATCCGAAACAGATTGGCGCCCAATGGGCCGTTGGGGCCAGCTGCCGCTGTCCCGGCCGAGACCATCCCATCGCTTCGCCCCCAGCGCCCATTTTCCCACAGCGTCCCCCGCCGCCGCTTGCGTCGCTTCTTTCCCTCCCCTTCTCTCATCTCGGGCCTGTCTGCCGCTCTCCGCCCTTGGCTCGCCTCTCGCCCAGCGCAGAGCCATTCATTCGTCGCCCAGCACCAACCAACCAGTTCCCCTTTCGCGTCTCTCCCCATTCTTCCTCCGCTCGCGTTTCGCCGGTTTTGGCGTCGCCCATTAGGCGACGCCAATCATTGGGGGCGACGCCGATCCGGGTCAATCTGTCTGTCTGCTCCCGTGGCGCGCGCGCCAATCCTCCAGTCAGAGTCCGTGCCCAACCCGTTGCTTCAGAGGAACGCCTTGTTCCCAATGTTCGACTGAGGTTACGGACGTGTCGCGTTCAGAATCCGCACATTCTGCGACAAGTCCAACAATCCCCAATGGTTCGACTTTCTCGTCCTGGAGTGTGAGTCTGATTCTGTTTTGTGCTGCTTCTGCACTGGTGGGTACTGTGCACAAATGCGAGCGCAGAATGAGAAGTGACGGGCAAAGACAAACACTTGTGTGTGCGCCCATTGCCCTCCCCCATCCATCGTTTGCCTCGCTTTTCTTCCTCCGCCGCAAAATCCGCCGCACCCGGGTCCTCCTTTAAGCCGTCGTCCCCACCGCTGGGCCGGCCGATCGGGGCCACCGAGAGGCGCTGGTGGGTGGGGCACAGCACCAGCACAACAATTTGCGCTGCGCCAATTAGCTGATTAGCGCGTCCAATGGGCCGCCCATTCGCGCCAATCGCCTTAGAGCCCCTCACCCGCCCCATCGCCATCAACCGCGTCGTCCCGTTTCGCCGCTGCCGATTCGCCGATTGGAGGAAATTCGATCAGGCAATGGATGGGTGGGTGACGATGGAGCAGGAAAGAAGAGTGGGGAGGCGATGGACGGGTGGGCAAAAAAGCGAGCGAACGATGAAAGCTGAAGCGGCGGCGGTACACCTTTTGACGGACGATGTGCACTTTGGGCGTCTGCAAAGCGCATGTGCTAGCGTGTGCCCACTTCCCACTTCTCTCCATGTTCGGACAGTCCATGAATCGAAGGCAGAAACAGCCCACTCTAGGCCTCCTCAATGGCTTTCGACTGTTCCGGCCTCCTCAGCTCATGCCCCGCCTCCAGCAGCAGCCTCATCATTCACCAGGCCATTCATTCCATTCCGGCCCATTCCGTCCGTCCGCCGCCCATCCGGCCCGAGTCCATCCACTCGGCTTATTAATTTTTCGCGCGCGGCGAATTCGGCACTCCGCTATGTGCCCGCCCCTTTGGTGTGCCCTTCCAGCAGCACCACTCAGTCCATTCATTCACACACACACCAGGGCCTAGCCCAGGCCAGCGCCTCATTACGCATTCGGCCATATTGGGGCACAACACGCGAGCGAGCGAGTGGGAGCGGGAATTCGCAATAATTTGGCAACCGGGGCGGCGGCACCACGGGGAGTGGGACGGCGGCAATGGCACACACAGTGCACCGCAGCAGGACAACGGCGGCGGCGGCAGAGCACAGCCCCAGAACCACCACAGAATCCAATTTGGGCACCGGCATATGCCCGCCGCCGGTTCATTATGAGTTGTGTGGCTGTGCATGGATGGACCGAGGGCACTGGCGGCAGCGCACGGTGCATGCAAATTGGGGCGCTGAAAACAATTAGTCCTCCGCCGCCACAACAACAGCAGTGGCGACACCACCACTACTCGGGTACATTTGTGGCGAAAACAACAAACGCAGACGGACAGCCCATTTGGGCTTCTTCTGTCCTTTGGCCCAATTGTCTGCGGAGGAGAAGCAACGGACCGACCGACCGACCGACGACCGGCGATGCGTTGTAGTAATGAGCACTGGTTGAGAGCAGAGGTGGTGACCGTTTGCGTGTGCTTGGCCAGAAAACCAAAGTGCACAGTCCGCGCCAGCCGACCAGTCCCCAGCCCCAGCCCCAGCCCTCGCTGAGCACTCCTGCCGCTCCATTTGCCCCGCGTTTTTTGGCCACACGGCCAACCTGTCCAGCGGCGTCCGCTCGCCACTTCTTCCCCCTTCTTTCAGTGCTGCGCCCCCTTATCGCTCATTATCGCGCCTTCCAGCCCTCCCTCGACCGCCGCCCCTTATCGCTCCCGGCCTATCTCTGCCGCCCTTCCGCCACCTCCCGCCGCCGTTGTGTCCATCCGCACATCACGAAAACAGCGCAAAAAAACCCTACAGCAGGAGGAGTGTGTACGCGCTGCTGCCGGCGTCAATTTGTCAATGCAATAATGTGCGTGTGTGTGCCCCTGCCGGCTGTCCATTCCTCCGTTCATTCGCTGCTGTCCGCCCGCTTTGTGTGTAAAGTGATGGCAGCAGAGGTGGGCGGGACGGTTGTGCTGTGCTCTTGCGCTTCTGATAAAATTGTTGTTTTCGCCGCCGCCCCCAATTTCCCATCCATCCTCCAGCAGCAGCCGCTGTGCTTTTGCTGCCGCTGCGTGTTCGCGGCGAGCGCCAAAAGCACACCATCGTTCGTTCGTTCCGCCCGCAGCAGACTCGCTGGCGGCGGAGGCTTATCAGCGGCTGCTGCGACGGGGTGATGCGACTGCCAATTGCCGACGAGGGGACGCCGAAAAGACGCGTCGTGTTCGCAGAGGCCAAAGGCCGGCCCAGCCTGGGCCTGAGGCGAGCGGAGCATTGGGGGAGCGAAGGGGGTGTGACAGCTGCCAGCCGATGCTGGAATGGGCAGAGAGCGCAGAGGGGAAGGGGAGGAGGCGGCCCGGGGCCGCGGGCGGGCGCAGCGAGGGACCGCCCCTCCCCGGCAGAGCCATGTGCGCCTCCTCTTCGCCTCCGCCGTGCAGTGGCTGCCAATTGGGCGCGGGCGTTGGCAGCCGGGGAGTGCGGCAGAGAAGCAGAGTGCCGCGGACCCTTGGAAGGCATTCCCCGCTCGCCCCTATAAAATGCGCGCTGCCGCCCGACCAGCGCCCATTCCCATTCCCTGCCCCTGCTGCACACCACCTCTTCCCCAGCCAGCACACATTCCCATTGCCCCACCCCACCAACTCCCCAACTGCATTTGCGCCCGTCCAACTGCTGCGGAGGGGCAAAAGGAGCAGGAATGCGCTGCTGCTGTTGTTGTTCGCGGACAACAACAGCCACGGGAATGGATGGGACCCGGGACGCGATGGTTGAATTGGTGGAATTGGAATTGGCCGGCCACCAAAAAGCGGCGGAAAGGAATAGGGTTGGGGGCAACCGCACCATTCCAATCGGAGTTACCTATGTAGCTAGCTGTCCCCGTGTAGGGCTGTTGCGAGAGGTCGAAATTTCGGTCGAGATCGGGTTCAAAATTTTAGGAAATTGGCTCTCGACTTGATCTCTTGTGGAGTAAGAATCGGCATCGATATTAAGTTGAGATTTCCAACCTCCCGATTTCCAACTCCGCCAACACTCAAGACTCTGACTCCCAGCAGCACAGGTCCACACAGTTGCCCTCCTCTTCCTTGGGCGCTTTTCTAATTATCGCTTCGCCCAATTTCGGAGCGGTGAAAGTGTACACCGCAAACAATGAGTGCCCTCCGCCGCTGCCGGCGCCCGCCTCTTGGTCGCTACACGACACACAAACCCCAAATTGGCATTTGTGAAAGGGGAGACGAGCAAAATATGTTGATGAGAACCTCGGCGGAGGGCGCCAGGGGAACGACGAAAACGGGAGCACTCGAGCCCCGAGTATTCTGGTATTCTCCCACCGCAGGCCCTTTGTTGACAGAGGACCACCCAGGCGGCGCCAGGGCGCGCGCCCGATCGCGTGGTGCAACAAACAGAGGCAGCAGCACGCACTCCCCGTCCCCATTCAGCCGCTCTCGGCGGTGGCCAGGCCACCCTGGCAGCGCCCATCCGGCCAACAATCCGCCCACCGGCCCCATCGCTCTCCCCGCCGCCCATTGCCTCCTCCGCCGTCCCCATTCAGTCAGTCAGCAGCAGCAGTCGACATCCACCAGCACAGACTGTCCCGTCCGTGCGCCCGCCCCTTCTCGTCTTTCCCGGCGGCCAAGGCAGCAGCACTCCCAGTCCCGTCCCCCTCCGTCCGCCGAAAAACTGCTCCCGGCGCCAGTCCCTGCCCAGAGCCCAGACTGCCTTCACACAGAGGTCCGAGTCAGCAGGCCCTCGGTCGGCGGCAACTCCTCTTCCTCCTCCTCGCCTCCCGACTCCCGACACTTCCCCGTCCCCTGCCCCATGCTCAGCTCTGTGGCGCCCTGTGCCGTGCGACTCCCTCGGGAGCAGCGAGAATCCCCATTCCCCGCTGTGCTGATGTCCCCGCCGGCCAATTGGCGCGCCTCGCCCCATGCGTGGTGTGCTCTGGCCTCTGGGGTGCCGTCGGAAATTAATTTGCGACCGGCACACACCACGGGCACACAAACGCGCAGCATAATTGATGAGCGCCTCTTTCAGCTCGCGGTGCGCGCATCCACCAACCAGCCACACACTTTGTTGTGCACCAATCACATTTTGTGCTCCCGTTCAGCCTCACCACATTTTGTTCAACTTTTGTGCTTTTGGCCACCACTCGTCGTGCTCTGTTCGCCTGCGCACATTCACTTTCTGCGCCCAACCAACCAAACGGTGCTGCCGCTGTCGCCCATTGGCCAGCAGCAGAAGCACAACATCCTTTCTCGGCCCAGTGACTCTGAGTCGTCGGCCGCCTTCGCCAACCCATCCAACCAACCACCGCCATTCGCCCGCATTGCTCAGCGCAGCTGGAGAGCTGAAGAGGAGCAGCAGCGCCAGCAGCACACGGAGAATACGGGTCCCGGCCATTTGCAGCATCCAAAAAGGTGACTCAGAAGAGGCAGCGGTGCCCTTTCCACTTCACAATGGCCCTTTTGCAGAGAATGCTGGGCAAGCTGGTGAACAAGTTCAAGCGGCAGACGCTGCAAGACGGGGCCGCCTCGCCGCCAGGGCAGCTGTCGCCGCCGGCTAGCGCGCGTGACGGCGCTACACGTCGCAGCGCCCGTCTGAACGAGAAGGCCGAGAGGGCGGCCACCGGCGGCCCAACGGCGGGGGCAGGCACCAACCCGACAGCGTCGCCGTCGCCGCCGCAAACGGTAAGTGCTGATTGCGGAACGCGCTTTGGGACAAAGTTGCGAACGGCCCGCCGCAGAGAGCTCGTCGCGCCCAACTGGCGGAGGAGCGCAAAAGGGAGACCAACAACGGCGGCCACATCACCGCGATGATGATGGGACCGCCGCCGCCAATGTGCTGCGCGGCGGACAGCGGCACCGAGTCGGACGACGACGAGCTGGAGATGCTGGACTCGCGTGAGTACCGCTTGAACTCTTTTCCGATCTCGACCGAGAGCGGTCGTCGGTCGGCGCCTCAGTTCCAAAAACCGTTCAAAATGGGGAAGGCCCACAGCCTTGTGCTGATTGGGTGTGGGAGGGCCCCCGCCCCGCCGGAGCTGTGTGCCCCTCCCTGCCCATCCATCACCCCAATCCCGTCCCCCACTCAAGACACTCACCGCTCCCTCCCCCAGCTCTCTTCCTCTGCTGAAGAGGGCATTGAATTTCGGGCGCTCTCCCCCATTCCGCCCAATCGCCCAGTGCTCCTCCTCCTCCCCAACCTGTTGTTGTGCTGGGCCACCTTTGATCGCGAATTGCGTAAATATTTCGGCCGGCTGGAGTGCCGCCGGCCGGATGTTCGCAAAAGGCGAGGGAAGTGCAGCACGCAAGTGCGCCGCCGTAATTAGGCAAAGTGTGTCAGAAACAAATGTCGCCGCCGCAAGGAATGCGCCGGGCGAAGCCAAAGGCACAAATTGCGCAGCACAGCATGGAGTGTTGTGCTGCGCCCCCGGGATAAGCAGTGCCGAGAGCGTGACGCCAAAACGGGCACAGAGTTGTGTCTCGAACAGAGGAGAGAGTGCTTTACTGGTGTACCGTAGGTACTTCCCTTCCCGGATGCATTTGGCCGAAAACGTTGACGGAAGAGAGACAGACCATTCACATTCATTGTTGGTGCGTTGTGCTGCACTCAATCGGCCGTCATCTCGCCAATCGCAGCAATTCGCAACATTGCCCGGCCAGTCCGGTTCTGCGCCCATTTGTGCTGCTGCACACTTCCGCCTGAACGGCGCCGTGGACGATTTGGGCGAGAGGCAGGGAGAGACAACAGCCCCCTCCCTTCTGCCTTCTGCCCTTGGCCTGTTGCTCTTTCTCTGGTCCTTTGGCCCTTTCGTCTGACGCTAAATAACTGGCTTCTCTCCGCCGAGGCGGCGGCAGATCTTGGCCGGCGATAGCGTCGTCCCCCCGCATAGTATAGGGTCCCTGGGGGACGTGATGTGCACTGTTGCCCCTCCCTGGCGGGCACCAAATGTGCGAATGAGTGAGGCAGAGAGAGGGGCAATCGGTTGCCCAAACGTGGGGAGAGCCGGAGGAGGGAGAGGACCAGGGGACCGCCGGCCGGTTATCTCCGTCCTGGGCCACCGGTTGCACAATCTCCGGCATACGGCCACCAGAAGCAGCGGCGGCGGCGGCCAGACCCCAGAGCCCGGCACCCGGGGTACCATAGTGCCGTCCCAAATTCGCCCAAATTCGCGTTGTCATGTCCCTTGTCCGTTGTTGTTGTTCGGGGCGGCAGTCCATCCCACCCTCTCTCTGCATTTCCCTTTCCCAGAGTGCGGCGGCACACAATTTTCATCCGCCGTCGGTCCATCCATTTTCGGGGAATTTTCGATCGCTGGGGGCCGTGACGAATATTAATTTGACTGGCTGGCTGGGTCCTCTCCGCGGTGGCGGCGGACAAAGGCCATCCGCGGGCACATCGCGGCAGGCTGCCGCCGCATTTTTTGCGGCGCGCACAATGAACCGTTGTGTGCGGGGCGCACACAATGGCGACAACAGAGGGAGGGACCTGAATGCACAGATGGACGGACGGATGGATGGGAATTTGCGGAGGGACCACCCGAAAAGGCACAGCGGGCAGTGGGGGGGGGGGATGAGCGGATTACCTTTCGCCTGGGCAAGAGTCAATCCGATCCGATTGGCGCGCGGATTTGGCGTGAACGGAACGAAAATAAAGGGCCGCAGCGCCCAAATCCCCGCTCTCCCACATCGGGGGCCCTAATCTTCCCGAAAAGCCCCAAAATTGGCGATTTGTGTTTCCCGACTCCAATCCATTCATTCATTCATTTCTCGTGTTCCCATTCACCCGTTCTCATCCCCCAATTCCTTCCAGTTTCGAACGCCTCTTTGCGCTCTCTGTCGCACGGAGCAACCATGATGCCGGAGGAGGAGGACGAGGAGGAGGACTACCTCGAGGACGCGATCATTGGGCGCAGTCCGCCCACGCTGACGTCGTCTCCGCCGCTGGTCAGCGAGATCGACACCAGCAGGTGGGCCCAATTCGCACATAAAATATAAATGGGACGGCACTTTGGGGCCCTCAAGTGGTGTCAAATGGCGGGGATTAGGCGCTGTCCTCCGCAGCATCCGCACTCCCTGCCCTCTCTCTGTATCTGTACTTTTCCTCCCCTCTCTGGCCGCGTTTGTCCAATGTTTATTTTTGCGCCCCAAATGGAATTGGTCGGTGGGTGGACGGCAAACATTTGTGCTTAGCTGGCGGCGGCCCACTCTCCCATTAATCACACTCCTCTCGGCCCAACACACTCATCAACAACAACGACAATTTGACGGCTTTTGGGCCTTTGGGGCCGCCGAAATTCGAGCAGTTGTGGGGCTCCCGCCGCGCGCGCAATGTCGCTCGCCCACTTTGGCAGCCCCCACATCTGTTTGCGCATGCTTCTTCTGCTGCTGCTGCAGCACTCAGTCTTCTTCTTCCTCATCCGCCGCTGGTCCCTTTCTGCCGCCGCAAATGCTGCTGAATTGCTAGGCAAATACAACTGCTGGGGAAGAGGAGGAGAGGAGCGTCCCCAGCAGCAGAGGGGGCAGTGCAAGAAGGAATTGGATTTTGCATTTAATTCACCGGGGGATGGACGATCGTCGCCGGCAGCAGGCGATTCATTCACCGTAGGACAGATACCGCGGCGGAACCGGCCCCCGAGCACAGATCAGTGATGAGAGGCAAAGGGAAGAAGAAGAAGAGAAGAACCTCCAAGGGGGGGGGGCAATTGGCTGAATGGGGGAGGTCATGGACAGCTCTCGAGGGCGAAAACAACGCGAGCAATGGGCGAAATGGATGGGCTAGACGGGAAAACAACACCGTGACGGAGATGTGCACGGGAGGGGCAGGTGTTGTCACCACCAAGTCACCATCGATGAGAGGGAGCGCCCCCCAAAAAGCCCCAAAAGGGAGGGAGATGGACGGATTTACGACCTCTGAAGAGCAGGAGGCAAGGCACAGAGCACTTCGCTGCCCCACCAGAGTCCACACTCCGCCGTTTGGACGCGCCCCAATCGCGCCAGCACACAGCGTCTTGGGTCTTGAGTCTCCTCTTGGCAGGGTGCCCACCAGCGGTGCCAGCAAACGGCGGAACAAACGAGAACGGGCAGTGTGTTGGGGGAGCTGGAGAGGCGGCGATTATACCGCCGCAGCGGCAGCAGTCCGCTGCTGCTGCTGATTGATGGCCGTGGCGCTGCCGTCTTTTGGCCGCCGCCCCATTGGAGAGAGGACCCGCAAAAACGGAATTAATGAGCTCTCCAGCCTTCGGGCTGTGTTGTGCTCTGTCCAATGCCCATCAATCCCCACATCCCCTCTCTTCTCTTCTCCTCTCCTCTTCTCCCCCGCTGCTGCTGTTGTTGTTCCTGGGCCAATTTCTTCGCCTGTTTCTGCCGCTCCAGTCCTTCCCCTTGCCTTGCCTGGCCACTCCGTCCCCCATTTTGTTCCCCTCCCGCTGTGCGCTCGGCTGGCCCAGGGCCAACTCGCCTTCGCTTTCGGGCGTACATCCAATTATATGTATTTCTCTCCTCCGCCGGCGCACACGCCAATCCACGACGACGGACGATCGCAAACAACAATTTTCCACAGCAGAAACAGGAAAGGAGTGCACTCAGCAGGCGAAAACAGCTCAACGGAGCGCACAAAGGGTGTGACTTGGAGTGGGGGGATTGGCTGATTGGTGCGGTGTTTGTGCGCAGCCAAAATAATCGGCTGATTGCGCCAACGGTGTCAACGTCCGAATTGGAAATGGGGAAGAAAGGGAAAGCGCAGGAGAGGGGAATCATCGCCTTGCAACGGCCCCTTTCAATGGCCTTTCAACGGCCTTTGCCTTCTTCCTTTCTCCCGCTTCGGCCGTTTCGCCGCACCCAGTCACATCATCTGTCTTCACTTCCCCTTTTTTCGGCGTCGTCATCAGCAGTGGGGCGCAGGAATGTGTCAGCCGATGGGCGTTGGCTGCATTTGCGCCCCTTTTCTTGGCTCCCCGCCCACGGCCCCTTCCCCCCTTTGCCTCCCTTCGTTGCCTTTTTTCCGCCGCTGGCACGCGTCCAAAGCACACCAGAGAGCGGCGTCAGCAGCGGCGAGGCGGAGGGATGGTCGCTGTGCGGCGCTTGGAACCGGTCCAAGGGGAGGGAGGCGAGCGAAAGACGCAGCAACAAACAAACAAACAGCCAGCCGAGGCAAAGGGCGCGCTAATCGCTCAGCCGGCCCAATGTGAGCGCCAGAGAAGCGAGCGCTCGGCGAGCGAGCGCTGCAGCCAGACGGGCGGCGGAATCCGGCTGCGGGGCAGAGAGCCAGGGAAGGTTCCGCCGCTCGCGCCCCACCACGGCGCCCTGACACCCATTGGCGCTTCTCTGCTCAGCAGGGGCCTCCGCCGCTGGTGAGCTCTGTGCACTGGCGAGCGAAGGCAACTGCTGGGCGGAGGGAAAGCGCTCGGCAGAAGACGGCTCTCGACCACTGCGCGTTCGGCACAAGCCTCTGCACTACTGGCTACTGGTGGGATTGCGCACGACCCTTCCCGGGATGGAGGCCAAAATGGAAATTGGCGTCGGAACGCGAAAGCGCGCTCTTCTGGGAAAGACGCAAATTGTGAGGGAAGGGGATGCCTCTCAATTAGAGCGAATTCGCGAAACCATAGAGAGCAGATCTACATATCTTCTCGCTGTCATTTTTCTTTTTTCGGTCATTTTCGAACTCAATTCTTAATCTACGATACTTCAATCAGTAGTGACAATCTGATTTGATTCTCGATTCGAAGGCCCAGATCTCGGCCAATCTCGAGTTTTTCGATCTCGACTCACAAAATTTTGTTCTCGCATCAGCCCCATTTGGAATTTTGCCTTTCCCAAACACTCTGGAGAGAGTCGTTTCTTTATTTCTGGTCCACAGGGGAATTGGTAGGGACATGACATTGAGCGTATCAAAGTATCAACCGTGCAAAGGGCAACAAGGAATTCCTAAATCCTAAATCCTAAACAGACAGCAGCACTGTTGTCGGTCGCAATTTCCGTCCTCCAGTGCACACATCCCATCAAATTCCATTCATCACATTGGTCCGCCGCCGCAAATTTATTTCGGCGATTCCCTGTTTACCATTTTTGGCAATTCGGTGCCCCCAAATGGGGCCATCCCGCGGCGCAGAATAAACAAACGCCGACGCGAAATATGAGAGTGACAAGTGCTG
Source organism: Radopholus similis (assembly GCA_013357305.1). Classification (NCBI taxonomy): domain Eukaryota; kingdom Metazoa; phylum Nematoda; class Chromadorea; order Rhabditida; family Pratylenchidae; genus Radopholus; species Radopholus similis. Next base: position 23,483 of record VAHH01000210.1, read on the forward strand.
AGGGCGAATCCGAGAGGCGAAGGGGGGCCTCCAAGTTTTGGACGAAAACAGAGCCAAAACCATGTGTTTGAGAAAGCATTCGCTATTCCGCCCAAATCGGCCCAGTTTGGGCCGGTTGCTCATCTGCTGCTCATCCCATTCCCATTCCCTCAGCACATTCACCCTTTTCCCCCTTTGTTTTGCCCAGACAACAACAACAAACACCTCTCTTCTCCTACAGTAGCGACCATCAGACGGACCAGTGGACGACGGATTCACCTTTTCCTTTTGCGCTCTTCGCCTGTTTTCCATCGCAAAAATGTTATCGAAAGCGGCGGCCCAGGGGAACCTTTTGCGCTGCGCGCATTTTGCGTCCCATTGCGCGAGATGATTGGACGCGGAATGTGCATAAACTGGGGCGAAAGGGCACTTTGCGAGTCAGCACACCAGACTCATCACCAGTTGGAGCACTTTCACTCGCGCCCCGTGAATAATGCATTTGGGGCCCCCGACGCGGAATGTGGGCGCACAAATGGGGGCGCAAAAAGCAATAAAATGCAGCACACGCCGGCAAAGGCGAAACGGCAAAGGGAGTGAAGAAGCAAGAGGGGAGTCGGTAGCAGCACTCAGCGGTCGTTAAAAGTTAAAAGTCCCTCGTAAAAAAGTGTCTCTTGGAGTCGGTTGGCGGTTGAACAGCCAAAGCCAAATTGTTTTGCACTGCTTTTTGGGGATATTTGCCGCCGTCTGAGTCTTTGTTGTGCGCTCAGAATCAGAACACACTCCTTCCTCCGCTCTTTCGCCGGTGCTTGTTGTCCTCCGATTGAAGTTTGTGCTCTTGCGGCGGGTTGGTCGGGCGCAGAGAATGGGCGCGGACTTGGTCCGACGCGTACTGAATGGGGACGAGTGAGTGGAATCGAATGGGGAGGGAATGGGGGAGGACAATGGAGAATGGAGAATGGAGAATGGACAGAGAAGAGAAGAATGGCGGAGACTCTGGCGATGGATGGATGGATGGGGAATGGGCACAGAGCGCAAATGCAATTACCCGTCGGAACAGCAGCAGAAATTGGGGAATGGAAGCGCAAAGGACGCGCATAGAGCATAGACGACGGACGGATTTGGAAGGGTAAATGTTGCCTCTTTCTATGACTTTGGGAATGGAAACGACCAAGAACGAAGATGTATGTGAATGATTGGCAGATTCAAATGTAACTCCGCCATTTTTAAAGCCAAAAAATGTGAATTTGAATGCCATTTTGGGGGTCAAAAGAGTGCTCTCCATCCCATTTTGGGCATAACTCGGCCCAAACTGAACCAACTGATTCTGCCCAAATGCCATTTTGTAGGCCATTTAGAGCTCTGTCCGATCAGCAATCGCTTTGGGAGCTCTCTTCTTTTTTCTTCCCATTTGGGAGTCCAACAAATGGGGAGTGCGGAAATACGAAATATGCCCCAGTCAAACGTGCGCCCTTGGCCGACCGCTCTCAATTCCATTTCCCGTTCAGCTGGGACAGTTGCGGCTGCGAGTCGGGCATTGTGCTGCGCGACTCGGCGGAGCGGGACGACGCCTCTCGCAACGTGGACCTTTTGGAGGCGGCGTTCGGCGGCGGCGAGCTGGTCATCGATCCGCACAGGGCTCGCCGCGCGGACCCGACCGACACGGCCGGCACCACACCGGTGCAGAGGTGAGCAATGGTGCCTCGGCACATTTCCATTTTGCGCCCTGGCAACACCGGAACGGGTCACTTGTGTACCGCCATTTGTGTTTTATGGGCGGCCGTTTGCTCTCTTTGTGTGCGTGCTGTTTACGAACTGCCGAGAGTGGGGGGGGGGGGGGGGGGGGGGGGAAGGCGAGAGAGGGATTGGATGGGACCGGGGGGGATGGGATGGAGACGCCCCCGGGGATTAATTAGCTGCACGGCCGACCGAACAAAGCCGCACCCCGAAGAACATATAGCTTGCGGGCGCTGTGCGCCGGATGTGCCCAGTGACGAGAGATGTTGGCACTCGTGGCAGCCGCATATTAATTCGAGACACGGCAGCAGTGCCGCCGCGCCCGATTTGGCCGGCCACCAGAATTAATGGGCGCGAGGGGAGCGCAAAAGGCCGCCCCGAGAGGAGAATGTGGGCGAGAATTGGAGGAAATGGTCCCGAAGGGACAAATGGGGAAACCAAAGTGGGGGAGAAATTGCGAGGGGACTAAGGGACCAGGGCACTTGCGAAAGACGCCAAAAGAATTTTGGGTGCCACAGAGCGCTAATGCGATTTTGGTCCGCTTCAGCAAGGACGCCTTCCCGGCCCACTTCCGCGCCGTGGCGCCCCCGCTGCCCATCGACTTCTCGGCACTGCGCCACTCGGAACTGCTGCTGCTGAACGGCACTTCGGCGGCCGAGGAGGACGTGCCGACGCCGATCGGCTCGCAGAAGACCAGCGGCCAGGGGGCCGCCCTGATGGAGGCGCATCTGGGCGCCCAGCAGGGCAAGACCAGCGCCAGCGCCAACAGCAACAACGGCATCGTGGTGGGACCGTTCAGCAGCGGGCTGGAGCAGCAGCCGCTGCAGGGCGCCTTCCGGCGCGTGTTGCGCCGCACCCGTCGCAACAGCCAGAACAACAACAATGTGCCGCCGCCGCAACAGCAGAACGTGGCAGCCACCGCTGCTGCGCGGACCATTTCTCCGCCGCTCGGCGGCATCGGGCTGGGCGAGAAGCGCCGCTGGGGCGACGCACCGGAGCAGCAGCAGCAACACCAGAACAACGCGCCACCGGCCATCTTCTCGTCGTCGCCGATCGCGGCACGCACTCGCGGCAGTCTGATGGGCGCCCTGATGAACGGTAGGCAAACGGAAGAACCCCTGTCCTGGGCCAACGGCACGTTAAGGGCTGTTGCGAAATCTCAATCTCGGGAGTGGGGCCTTTTTGGTCCCGATTCCCGATCTTTCCTTCGAGCTCAGTCCAAAGTCGGTTTCGATCTTGAATTTCTCAAATATTGGCTCAAGAGTGTCTCTCTCCCTCGACCGCGAAGTCAAGATCAACCCAAATGCCGAGTTCCGATCTCGCAACAACTCAAATAAGAGGCAACCCCAATTCTCTTCAAATTTCTACTCAAATCCCATCAAATTTGGGGGCGCGTTCCTCCCCCAATTGTGTTTGTGTGTGCCTACTATTCCCCATTTTATTGTGCCGGTTCCGCCCGAGTGCGTACATTTCCGCCATTGGTGCGTCGTCCCCCGTCCCTCGCATCCATCCATTCGGGATGATAATGGGCTGGGGAGGGAGCACTGCGGTGGATGTGCATGGATGGGAATGGGTATGGGATGGGGAGGGACCTTTGGTTCTTTGGCTGGACGCAAACAAATTTAATTGCAGCCCCCGCTGCTGCCCTGCTGAAGGTTAACCCCCAAAGCGAAAGAACCAACGCGAACACATAAATTTACGCACACAAGTGGGCGCCCGCGCGCACACCGAAAATTGCAATTTTGGGCGCGCGCAACGGGAGGCAACAGCCCTCTGTTGTGTGTGCCCTTGTTCCGGGGGAAAACAACGCGCCATCACATGACTGAGACTGAGACTGATGTGAATGACTTAAACTGAATGGCCCTGATGAGAATTGGAATTTGTGGAATCAGAGGGGCACCCAGCAGGACTCAGCCCCAATTCAAAAAGTGTTGTATTTGAGCCTTAGCTTAAGTTTAGCTTGCTTCCAAGACTCTAGCCTTTAAATTTGGTCTCCTATTCCGGTTGGGATTGGGATTCACTGAAGTAAAAAACGCGAATATCCACACCAGCCCCCTCGACATGGACCCTCCCACCCGGTTCTGCTCTCTAGATTGGGCCATTGCAGGTCTCCAACAGCAGCAGCTGGAGCAGAACGGCGCGGACCTGCCGCGTCCGGTGCTCACCGCGGCCCGCAGAACGCGTGTGCGCGTGCTCTACTCCGCGCAGCAGGACCACCACCACCAGCAGCAGCAGCAGCAGCAGAAGGGCCCTCTGGGCGGCCGTCGTGCACAGGTGGCCCCCATCCTGGGCCAGTCGCCGCCGAACATGATGCTGGCCAACAAGCGCGGACGCCACTGCTCCAAGTCGAGCAGCTCGCCGCCGCGTCCGTCGCTCAATTTCGACAAAATGCGAAAGGTACACGCTGGACGGGGGCGAGTGGAAGAGGAGTAATGTGGTGCACTGGACACACGGGAAAGGAACGGAAATTGAGAATATACGGGACTGATTCAAAAAGCGCAAAACGGGATTGACCATTTCGAACGGAGAATTTGCATTTGGCATTTTGTTGTCGTTTGCTTTTTGTTGCACAAAACATATGAACGCCCAATTGGCAATGTGTCCAAGTTGTCGACACACATTCCTATTCCGCGTTCCAGCGAATGCTCGGCGGAGGAGGCGGTGGCCCGTCTGCTGGCGGCGCCGACGCTGGTCCTGGGGGCGCACCAGGCGACGAGTCCGGACTGGACTAGAGGCCGAGAGGGCGCCGGACCAGAGCACAGACCCAGCCACCAACCAACCACCATTAAAACAGTGCACATACCTAGCAGCGATAGTCACACGCAGACGCACACAAGACACGAACACACAATCGAAACGAAAACAGTTTTGGGCGCGTGTTGTGCGCGGCGCCAAAGCCTCCACCCCCAGCCACACGACTGAGACTGTTGTTGTTCGTCCCAAATCCCGATAGCATTGTAGCAACTGCAGATACGGGCCCTTCCCTTGTCCCACCAATTTGTGCATCTACACTCCGTTACTCCCTTTCCCCTGTTTTATTTGGTGCATTAGACGGTATAATGCCCTGTTCTGAATCCCCGTTAACTGTTCTCTCTCTCCCTCTCCACACAACTCCCTGCCAAGCAAACCCATCCAGCCACTCACCACTCTCTCGCAGCTGATCAACAACTAAGCATGTACAAGCAACGCTTAAAATAGTCTCACGAAAACACTGTCTTGTCCCCTTATTCGAGCACATATTTGTCCCCAAAACCGAATCTACCTGCAAAAGCATTCATTCAGCCACACACCCGACCAACTTTCCACTCTTCCGTACTTACTACTATTTGAGAATTGATTTGTCCGTTCGTTTGTTTGTTGGAACCACATCATCAAATGCAGTTTAGACCACCCAAATGAATAATGCACCACCACCGCAACCACACACACTGTTCGTTGTCGCTTCTGCCTCACCCCTCCCTCCTCCCCAAGTCCTCATCTCGTCCACCGCGCGAGACAAATCCGCTCTCTCTCTCTCGCCAAAACAAAAAAAGCATTGTATCCCTCCAAAGTGTGTGAGAATGACCTCAAAACAGAGGGCGCAGGGAAGGCAATTGGCCCCCAAAAGAGGCGGACACCTGAGCCGGTTCTCCTTTTTCAGGCCGTCCAGAGCGTTCGCTTCCCCTGGACCCTCTGTTCATCTGTTCTCTCTCTCTTCTGCTCTCTTCTCTGTTCCCTTTTACACATTACACATTCTGTTCTTCTGTTGTAGCCCCAAATCGGTCATCAAATTGGCGGTAATCGTGAATTGTGTCGATTTGCTCAAAAGCCGAATGACTGACGGGCGAATGGGTGGGTCTGTTGTTCTGTCTGTGCGCCTGTGTCGCCAACTGGTTTTTGGCGTCCAACGATCAGTGAAGTGAGCAGTGATCACTCAGTACTTTTTTGGCGCAAACCAGACAGAGGCGCCAGTTGGCACACTGAGCTGAGCAGCTGGCCAAACAAAAGTTGGCAGCACCCATTCGCCCCTAATTCCTCCAAATCACCAATCACCACAATCGAGAATCAACCGATCAACCGAACCACCAACTCATCTGTGTCCATCCAACCATCATCTCGTGTGACCGACAAAACCGGAACATCGCATCCAAGACATCAAAGTCCACACACAAACACACCCATCTTCTACCTATCTCCTCGCATGCATCATCGCATTGTCGCCATTCCGTGCGCGCGTCACGATTCCCGCAAATTGGATTGACCCTCCCCTCCACTCATCTGTGCGCATTTGTCTCCCTCCAGTTGCAGCACAACACTTGCATCGGTGCCCCGGCCCTGGCCACTTAAGCGCCCTTCTGTCCCCCGCATCTACTACTTACACCGCCGAACCCAAACTCTCTCTGCTGCTCTGTTCTGCCTCTCTCTCGCTCTCTCTGCCCACGCGGGTCTCTTCTCCCACCACTCCTTTGCACGGCTTTAATCCCAGCGAACGACGGATCGGCTCTCGTCCCCACTCTCTCAGTCCACCACAACGCCAACGCGAACTCCATTCCGCCACTCCCCCAAACCACACGACACAGTAGCAGTGCGAACCCGGGACCGAGAGAGGCGCACATCCGCAGTGACCGAGAATCTGTGGAACGAACGAGCACAGTGCTGTGTCCACCATCCAACGATGCACAGACATGACGGGATGGTGGAGAGGCACTCTCTCGTTGCTTCCGTCGGAATCAGTCTAAGGATGTCGCCACTCTCGGGTCTCGACCTCTCCCCTGTTCTGGCATATTTATGCACTAGTTGTTGTGCCCCGTTTGCCGCCCGAGATTAGTGTCCTCTGTGCAGCCGCCCTTTCTTCTCATCCGCTAAAATGAGCCGACCCCAGCATCCCCCAATCCCCCGTTGGCCCCCAGTTCGTGCATTTCCGACTCTCCTAAAATTCACTCAGTCCCCCCAAAGCCACATCCAAAATCAGTTCGTGCACAATCTGTTCTTCGTCTTCCATCCTCCCCCACAGCAGCCCCAGCACCATCTCGTCAACACAAAATGTGTACTATTTTCCTCCACAACCTCCCCAACAGTCCCTTTCCTTCTCATCCACACACAACACCACAACATCTCTCTCTCTCTCTGTAATTGTCCACAAGTCCACCCCCCCCCCACCAATTCCCCATTCATTCATTCTTCACACCGTAGTTGCGTTTCTCGCCCGCTAATAAATAATTTGTTTTGAGAGTGCAGCAACGGGATTTGGCAATATCCATCCCCGGGGCCCCATATCCCGACGGACGCTGTTTGTTGCCTGCTGCTGCTGCTGATGGGGGATTGACACGGGATGGGACGGTTCTTCTTCTTCTTCCGGCGGGGCAATGGGGGCCGAGGGCCGATGTGTGCGTTGGCCGGGGGCCAGCAGCAGGAGAGGCCCGACCACCGCAGCACCAAACACTCTCGCCGCTTATCTCCCGACGCGAATTTATTATTGCGGGAGCAAAAACAAACATTTGATGGCTCTGTTGACTGTATAAGTGTAATAAGTGTAAGTGGTTGTTGGTGCGAGCGGCAGCAGCGGAGTGCATTCTGCTGATAAAATGGGATGGGATGGGGCTGACAAAAACACGCAAAAAATGATGCCTAGTAAAACACCCGATTTGGCCCTAAAACGAACGTATGGATTGTGTGAATTGTGTGGGTTGAGGGGAAAATATACAATATATTAAAATGGGGGAATTGAGAAAATAATACAATATTAATGGCCCCGACTCAGTAATCTGCATGCGAAATAGTAATTTAGTTTGCAAACAAACTAGAAAATACTATTTGAATTAAAATGGACACATTCTCCAACTCTTTGCACACTACTAGCTTACGTATTTTCTCTTTGGAATTTCATTGTGTTTGCAAATTAAATTAGCAGATTTGACTCCAACAAAATGTGGCTAATGGTGTTGTGTTTGTTGTTGTAGTTGTACGGGTGGACGAGGTGTCCGGACAATTGGGCACTGGACTAGGCCAGTTTAGGCACTAAAAATTAGACCTATTAATATTCGAAGATTGAGATTTAAGAAAATTTGGTTGTCGATTTTTCCAATTGTCCGGTGTTCGTGGACAAGGCTCCAAGTACCCCTGGGTCAGGGCCCCAGTTTGCTGTTCAGGGCCAGAATCCGCGTGCCCTGCCGCCACCGTCCCTCCACTTCCAGCAGTCCGACTCTCCGCCGCCGCCACTGCCCCATGCCCCATGCGCCGTTGTGCCGTTCGGGTCCCGATTCACGCAAATGCACGCACTGTTGCACAGACCGCCGTTGATGCGGCAGCCCGTGTCCTGGCAGGAACGGCCCGTGTTCACACAAAGTGCGGTGGCGGGAGAGGGCGATTGGAGGAGCAGAAGCGACACCAGGAAGATGGGTCCCACAAATGCGGTCTGGAATGTGAGGATTGATTGGAAAATGGGAACAAGGGGCAGCACCCGGGGGAGTCATCTCTACTGATTATTTGGCTCTCGGGATTCAATTTATTTAATCTATTGAAAATTGGCATCTCCCACGTCATAAAAAATGCGATCGGGACTGTGAGAGAACCGGGATGGATGTCTCCGCGGAATGTCTGCTGCCGATTCCCGACCGAGATCCCGATGGTACACCTGTTAACCCCACCCACAGTTGTCAACTTTTTATTGGGTTAGACAAGGAACCCGAATCTGGTGTCAATTTGGATACCAACTGACACCCCAAAACCGTGTTTCTTTGGGACTTTGGACTGACCTGTGCGACCAGAGCCATTTCTCGAGAAAGTGACAGATCCATTCCAGTAGGTCATGCCCCGCAGGACGTGGGAAATATGTAATATTGATAATATTTGGGCACAGTAATCAATCGATTGGGCCACCGGGGGAGAAGCGCCACTCGGGGGTCTTCAGCAGACTGATCTCATCAGCGGGACTCAGGAAGTCGAAGTTGAGATTGAGAGTGGGTGCCCTCTTCCTCCCTCCCTCCCACTCCAAATCCACATCCACTTCGCATTCTCACCGGTGTGACGTGAAAGTCACGTCTCCTCTTCGTCTCTTGTGTGCGCCTTTCCTCCCCCTCCCCTCGAGCACATATCATCCATCGGTTAGTTCTTCCACAGCTGTTCCGCCGCACTCAAGGACCGTGGTGGAGATTGATTGGATTGCCTCCAATGGCGGCGCCCAACTTTGTTTATACTCTCCTTGTGGAAGAGGCAAATGAAAAGGTGCACTTTTGAGGAAGTGAAAGTCCAAAATTAGGCAAGTGGCTCGAAAGATCAACTGCTGGGCGAGTTCTGCTGCGTGCTTTCGAAGAGCACTGTGCGCAACTGCGGGTACACCTCGGCAATGGTCAGCAGCAGCGCAACGCCCAGCATGGCGGCTCGCAGTTGAACGTCCCTCTGGGTGGACCTTTAGTGGGAAAAATGGAGGGAATCAGATGCCATTTGGGGGGCCAAAAGAGTTTGACAGATTCTGGCAATTAAAACCCCCCCCCCCCCTAATAATTTTGTTGGGTTTCATTGCAGATATCGAGTAATGCCATTTTACTATAAACTCACACGAACTTGACGACCAGCGTGTTGCTGTTCAGCACCAGTTTGGTCCGCACATATCCGAGCACGGTGTGTCCGTCGGGCGCTTTCAGGTAGTACACACAGCTGCTGCCCAGCAAGCCAATCGCCTTGCCCACGCTTTGCAGCGACACGCCCACCTGTTTGACAAATGGCAAAGAGTGACACAACCCCCCAATGTCAGTCACCCTCTCCACGCGCAGAACCGGTGCCTCGTCGGAACTGGCCTTGACCAGCGAGTAGTTCGGTCCCATTGGGTCGCGCATCAGCTGAAAAACGAAGCAATGAGTGTCGTCGCTCTGTTGCCGCGGGTCTCGTAAAACCTTGAATAGAGTCGCCTGCGAGGGATGCATCAGTTTGCCCAGCGAGTCGTGCGAGTGCACCGGCAATCTGATCAGCATCACCTGTGATGGAGGCCACGTGACTGGCGATCGATGTTTGATTGAACTCACCGACTTGCCCGCCGCATTCTTCAGCGCCAGTCCTCCGTTGGCACTTTGCAGCTGTGCACTCATCAACTCCCGTTTCCGATGGTCCTCGTCACGGACCACAAAGGCAATCGCGTCGAGTTGTGCCGCATCTGGATTCCAATTGGGCAATGCCAACGAACGATGCCTAGAAAAGGGGGAGGAGAAAGGTTGTTGTTTGGGGGTTTTTTGTTGCGAAAACTTGGCAATTTACACTTGCGGGTCCTTCAATTTGATTGAGAGTCGGTCAGTCTGAGACAGTGCGGAGCACTCGGGGAACTCGTGGAACGCGTGGCTGTCGGTGGCCTTCTGCACCACTTTGGCAATGCCTCCCGCAATCTGGTCGACCAGTTTTGGGTACATTCTGTGGCCCAAAGTGTGGCTGGGTAAAACAAATTGAAAAATAAAAAAGTGTGGGAGAGCGGCGGAAAATCGATGTTGATTTGTTGATGTGAGGTGGGTAGAGAGTAGAGTAGAAAGAGAGAGAGGGAGGAAACCGACAAGTGACAACAAATGCGGAGTGAGAGGAATGAATGCATTCATTCGCATCTCATCCCTTTGATCTGAGCGCCTCAGAAGATTGTTGGCCGCGGAGTCAAAGGTTGTGAAGGGAATGGGAAGAGGAAGGCGGCCAACGATTTCAAACCTAAAAGCTTCACAACAGAGATCAGCGCCAGTGTGCTGCGATCAAATATCCTCCATTCAGCGAGGGTTTTCTAATTTTTTCAATCAGTGAGTGGTGACTCAACACATCATTTGGAGTAGGCCATTTGGCATTTGTCCCCCCATCCCCAGAGTCCTCACAGCACCACAAACAGACCAATAAAATAAGACAGAAGAGGGAAAGAGAGAGTGTGGGCTATATGATGTACTAGCGAGGTTGGATGCGTCGAGAATTGGAAATTGAAAACCGGTTGATGGGGCAGAGGGTCTAATCAAATCAAATGGAATCTTCCTGGCTGGGAAAAGTGTACACGTAATTTGGAAGATGAATAGTAAAAACTAATCAAAATGTGACAATGGTAAAGCTTAAAAGAGGCCATGTCATGTCACCATCACCACTCAATCGTTTTGGAGCTGTGCAACAAATAAAGTACATGAGAACAAAGTCCCTAGTGTTGGACCATAAACGATACTATGATAGAGACAAAACTCATCATACATGGTTGAAATCTTCCGGTTATCTTTCTGTTTTATACAATAAGCTATTCAATAATGTTATATCAATTCTTTATATCCAAAAGCTGATTATTCCTCAAGAGACGCCAGACCAAATTTACAACAAATAAGGGCAAAGACAAAGAGTAGTTGCATGTGCACATACATAGGATAGATTCAGACGGATTAAATCGAATGAATGGCTAATATAATTAAATATTGTTTCACTTTTGAGCGCCTCCGTTTGCTCAGGACGAGTCCGATTCACGCAGGTGGTCCAGGTACCGTTGTGCCACGTTGTCCATAGGCTCCAATGTGCGCGGAGTGGGCGTACAATTGTCCGTCCCTGAAAACAATGAACCGTGGGCTGCTCCAAATGCGCAATCAACGGCTATTGGCACTGACCCCCGATGTCCTTGAGGTCCCTGACCAGCTCCGTGCACTTGTTGACCATCTTGCGGCTCATCTGTGCCTGAAGTTTGACCTTGTACGTGTCCAATGTCTCCTGCACTCGACGCCAATTGTTGTAGAACTCCTCGCGTTGTGCGGCAATTCGCTGGGTCTCGTGCAGCGCGTCCTGCATCGCGGACTCGAACTGCGACTTCTGTCTGCGCAGCGCCTGTCGGAACTTTTCAATCTCGGCCTTGTGTGCACCCTTCAGTTTGGCCTCGGTCTCCTTGCGTGCTTGTTCCTGCAAATCAAAACGTGCCCTTTGCCCCTATAACTGCTCTATTCAGCTAACGATGAGCTCATCCGTTTCGGTGTCGCGCTGCGCAAGCAGTGCCTTGCAGTCCTTCTGGGTCCGGAACAGGTCCTGCTTGACCTCGTCGCGTTCCTTTGCCAGACTCTCCACCAGTGCGTCTCGCTCGCGCAATCCATGCACAGCGGCAGACTCGCGAGCGCGAAGCTCCTCAATGGTACGCTCTTGTTCCGCAATAAAGTTGCGAAGTGCTGAACATGACCGGGCTTTAGCAATGTGCTGCAACTGATGAAGACTCACAATCCTCTTCACCGCTCAGTCTGTCGCGTTCCAAAAGCAGGGAGTTCTTCTCGGTTTGCATTTTGCTGATCTGCTGGTTCAGAACAGATATCTCGCGTCCCAGCGTCTCGTTCTGATCGCGCAGGCGCCCAATGGTCTGTTCCTGTTGATCTCTCTGCGTCTTGTTGCGCTCCAGTTCGCGCGAGAGTGATTCACAGCGCTGTTTGGCCGCTCGAATGGTGCTAACCCGCTTCTTTTCCGCTTCGACAAACTGACGGAGAGTTCGAATTGATTCATCGGCAAGCTGCGAAATCAAGCTGAGATCAGGTATTTGCTAGATTCATGCGAACCTCCGTGTTCAAGCCCATCTGTTCAGTGCATATTGATTCGGCCAAAGTGGTGCGAGTTTCCAATACGTCCAAGCGCTGGCGTTGCTGTCCATTTCGTCGTTCCGCTTCACGCAGCCGCATTAGGTATGACTCGGCAAGTTGTCTAGCATGAGCAAGGTCGCTCGACTTAAACGTTATTTGTGGCCAAATTTCAATTGCTTTTCAGTTAAGCTAAAGGTTACTCGAATTCTGCTGCGCTCGTTTTCAAGTTCATTGGTACGTGGCAATGCAAAATCACTTGTGAGTTCACCAGTTGGCACTCTGACGTTGTTCAGATGTTCGAGTTGAGCTTTGACGCGTGCAGCACATTGCTCCAAATGAGCGATGGATCTTAGCAAAGGCAAAAATAATTCAATTTTTCCAGATATCTTCACCAATAGTTAGTTATACAACCTTGGAATGTTCTGCATCGATGGATCCTCGGATTCATCAAACGGAAGTCCGTTACAACCGGATCCTGATGACATCTCGTCGCAATAGCTTTGTATTTGTAAATTTGTATCTCTCGAATCCGCTTTAGGTAGAGATGTTTGTTGGATAATAAATAATTATTATGTTGATGTACCTAATTAGTAATTATCTGTGAATTTAAGGGCACAATCTACATAAGTATAAGTATAAATAAAAATGGGATTGTGGAAATTAATATCCTAATCATAATTCATAAATCATAATATGGACAATACGATAAATTATAAATTTCCAACGTTCATTTATTCTTTATTCATATCCATAGGTGACATTCTACGATCCTGCTGAAATGAAAATCTGAAAATGACGCATATAATTTTTTACACCATAAATTGAGCGCGGTTTTTATTTTATACGTTATAAACCTTGGCGTTTTGTTATTCTTCTGTTTTGTCGTGAGAACTGAGAAGGCAGAAGGTGAGAAGTGAGAATTGAAGAATTGAGGAGTGACATCGAGTAAATAATTTTTTCAGATACACACGCAAAATTGACTTAAATGTATTGAATGTCATTAGAATTGACGAAGAAAGTCATGATCATTCCACAAAGCATTAAGTCAACTTCTCCCGTCTTCAATGTCTGTTTCTAAAGTTTGTCCCAAAAATTCAAACTATGTTTCAGGGAACTTCAACAATCGTTAACTATTTTATCCAAGATGGGGTTCTGGCCAAACGAGTTGAAGCTTGCGGACGCAGTGCCATTGTCTTGCATGGAAATACGAACGAAATCGCAGAGAAATACTCAACAGATTTTGACATCATAAACGTATCCTGAGACTAATAATTTGAAGTTATTCAAAGTCTCCATTATTTAGGCACTTTTTGTTACATTTACACCCAAAACCCCAGAAGACTATTTATGCCTTATTGGTGCGACCCAAATCGATTTCTATGCATTGGCGGACAACATGTACTGCTCGTTAGCTTTGCCATTCAAGGTTTTTTAAACTTGGCTTTTGAAAGTTTCCACTTCAAATAACATTAATGGTTTTTTTAGATTTGTCAGGCGCATTCGGTGTGTTTCGGCCTTTTGCTGGAAAGAAGCTCACTTCCGGGCGAATCCGGGAGCACGCCTTGTGCTGCACAATTATTTTCACTCACTCATCCTTACAATGAGATATTTCCGATTGTCTACAAGTTCAAAAGTATATTTGGATTAGAGAACGCAATGAAAGTTCTAAACACATTAAGCCGACACAAATTGTCAATACGCGTTCAAGGACCGGAAGATGAGTGTGGTCCCGAAAGATACCGCCGCCAACTGGTCACCCGCCTTCTCTGGGTCCATCGATTTGGTCATGTGCTACGACACGGATGAGCGCACCAATCACATTTTTATGATCCGAAAGTGCACTAAAAAGGAGCGAGTTGCGGCGAAGAATGACCTCGGAATGCTCAACTCGTCAGCATTGATGCACACTCCTAGCTCGGTCCAGTCCTTCTATTCGCCGAATTTTTTCAATCGGAGATTCGCCGGTAAAATGGGCATTTTGAGGCAATGTTAAACATTCATAATTCGCCTGTTTCACAGAATCACGGAATTTTATGCACAATCACCAGCCACCGAAGCACCAATCTCCGGCCCTGAACTTTACCAATCCATCAAACCAAATTCGACAACATGACGGCTCTGCGTCGTGTAACACGGCGATAGCTGGATCGAGCACCGCCGGCTTTTTGTACCCGTCCGCAAAGGTCACACCTGTGCGACGATACTACACTCGCTCGATTGCCGCAGCCGAGAAGTTGTGCTACACAAATCCGAACCCGACCACCAATACTATGTTGTTCTCCTCGCCTGCTCAAGCTCTACATCAGTGGGATTTGTGGCGCAAAAATCGAAATTTTCTCTGACTTCAGCAGTTCCCTCGAACACAACGCGACACTCAATCGAATGCGATTGAAGCAGAACCTGGCATTGGTCGCGAATGGCAGCAGCTTCTTTACGCCCAGACACGCGGGCATCCGCTCCACAGTCGATTTGAGTGACCTGCTGAGCTTTGGCGGCGATGGCGAGGACGACGACGGTCCGCCGCCCTCTTTGGACATGGCGGTCGAGTTCTGTCTGGAGTGGTTCTGGTCGGAGCCGGTCCCCACCCTCTTGCAGCAAGAGGAGAGCAGAGAGAGCGTGCGAAGTGGCTCTTCCTCGTCGGTCGGCACCGAAAGGGTGGCCAACAAATTGGAGAAAATGCGCGTCTCTTCGTCGGCCAGCTCTCACTCAGCAGACGACAAAAGTGAAAAGCACTTACATTTGAAATCGATTCAAATTGTTTTCAGTGAACAGAATGGCCTCCAATTTCTTCGTTAGCCGGAATGCTTTCAAACGTTCCGAAAAGTATTTCGTCTTCCACATCGCCGCCGATCGCCGCGTCCGAGTGCTCCAACTCAATTTTGTCAAGATTCGCGACAAGACCAACACTTCTTTTGCCGCAACCGCGGAATCGCCGCCCGCTCTGTCCGATTCCGCGTCGTCCGCTTCATCAGCCACTTGCATACGCGGAAATGCAGTCATTCCATTTTTGGTGAGGCATTTGCGTGGAAAATTCACAGAAACTGTTGGTTTTGAGCACGCCCCCTTCTTCATGGTGTTGGAGAGCCTGTCGCTCTCGGACGAACAACTGTGCGCTCCGTCGATGGTTTCGCTCTATTCGGGCCCGTACAAACTCACCAACATTGCCCTGAACGTCGGAATGGGCACCCAGTTGCTTCGAGTGCTTCCCGCTGGGCGGTGTTCGAACGCTTTGAATCGCTTTAATTTTCAGGTGAAGTCAAATTCGAATTTTAATCATTCAAATTTAATTCCAGGCAATGGTGGCGAGTGATGAGGAGGACTCCAAAGAGGCAACAGCACGACTTTTCGAGTGCCAATTGCAAATCGGCTTCTGCAGTGAGCTGGCCAGCAAGTCTCTGCACGCCGTCTGTGCGGCGTTCAGCCCGGACCGGCAGTTCCATTTCCTGTCCGATCTGGTTTGCAACAACCCCTGGCGGGTGGTCGAGACCGCTCTGCGCATTCCCTGCATCAACGAGGTGCCCATCGAACGCGTGGAACTGGCACTCCTGTTTGAGCAGCTCTCCTCCGAACTAGGCCTCGACCGATCCGCTGGCATGCCATTCAGCCAATTGGTCTTTGCAGAAAGCACAAAATCATTCAAAAATGTAATTCAGCTGCAAAGAATTCGCACCAACACCGCTGAAGGCGACGGAATGGACGACGAGTCCTCGAAGAGCAAGCGAACCCGTTTCGACGGAAATGCCGAGGCAGAGATGATGGAGAGCGACAAGGTTACTTTTTTTGAGTAAAGGTGCGCAAACATTGTCTGTTGCTTTTTTCCATTTGCCAGTTTTGGGAACTGCTCCAATCGGACATTGCCATTCTGAAGTCGACCGAAGAGATGTGGGAGAAACATCATTGAGATAAATTGGGCATATTTTTGTCTTTCCAGGGCCTCTAAATGCGTTCGCCACTTGCTCCATGCAACCGACTTCAGCAGACGCATATTGGAGTTGCTCAAGAAGTTGATCGACGGCCGCGACCGGCAAACGGCCCAAACAAGGGTGTTGGTCGAAGTGTCCCAGGGGCCCCGGCAGAACAGGTCCTGGCAGCCCACAGCAGTGAACAAACTGCTGATTGGGCATAACATTTTCAGGAATTCCGCTTCCACCGACGCCCACACTTGGGTCACCGCTCCACGCTGGAGCACGGATCTGCGCGCGCACAATGCGGCGCAAATGCTCGACTCGTCGCTGCCTGTGCTCATTCCGAGCAAAGCACTCGGGGTACGGTTGTTGGCCGGAATCCACATCATTCACTCCATTTCGAACCCTGGTCTAGCCCCATTTCAACGAGATGCAGCAGCGCGAGCAGCACGAACAGTTCCTGGTGTCGGTGGCCATTCGCACACTGACTCGCCCCTTTGGAATGGCCGCACTCCGGTTCCGCACCAGACACGGCTTCCCCGAGGAGGACAAGGACCCGCTGATGGGCGTGAGGCCCATCTGCCTGAACGGGCGCATCCACCCCGGCAGAAACCAAGTGGACTTCCCACTCAACGACCAATTTCCGGTGGGCCATTGAATCATTTGTTGGTTTGCAAGAAAGACGTTTTTCAGTCGCACAAACTGACGATGGATTGGGCAAATTTCTACGCAGCGCTTGCGCACGGACTCTCGTTTTGCGGCGCATTTCCCCAGAAGCTGTTCACTTCCGCCACCGCTGAGGAGGAGCTGCCGAGCACGACCAAGGCGGGTCTGCTGCTTGCAGCGGGACTAAACGGCAAAGTGCTCAACGCGATGAACCTGTACGACATCCACGCACTGGTCACCCAAAACAATCGCTACCTGGTGGTGGCGCTGTTGCTCGGCTGTGCGGCCACCCATCGGGGGACCAGCGAAGTTCACGTGAGTTGCCCCGGAAGAGGTTGTTTGGGCGACGGACTCTTCCCGTCCAGTGAATGTGCAAAATCTTTCTTTGAATATGCTTGACTGGCCAAAAATCTTTAAATCTATTTTCCTCCTCTCGCAATAATACACGTTTGTTCCAGATCTACAAAATGATTGCGACGCACCTGCCCTTCCTGCTGCAGCCGACGCTGTGCGAATTTCGCATCGAGCTCGTTGTCCAAATGGCGGCACTCACTTCTCTGGGACTTCTGTTCTGCGAAACGGCAAATTACGCCCTCTCCAGCCAGTAAGCCAATGAATACAAATGTGCCCTCTCACTAAAACGTGTTGTTTTCCGATTGCTGAACCAAATGGCGCTGGAGGTCCCGTGCGAGAGTGACCAGGCATCGGAGCGCTACTCGTTCGTGCTGGCCGCCGGCATGGCCATCGGGCTCATCAACTTGGGCAAGGGCAAGGAGATCAGCGACACCGAGATCCCGATCTCGCTGTCCCCGTCGCTGATGGCCCGTCTGGTCAAGCTGCTCAACGGGGGCGAGCGGCACTTGGCCTATCTGAACTACGACCGTGTGCGATGCCCGTGCATGCGCATGCACGGCGTGGTCGGGCCGAACGCCAGTGGATCCAACTCGGCGCTGGGCAGACGCTACGCGCCCGGCGGTGCCGGAGCGGATGCGGTCACCGAAATGAACGGTATTCCAAATTTGGGCTGAAGGGGTGTGTGTACTCACACCGCTCACGCGCATTTATTATTCGGTACACAAATCTTCCAATTACCTTGTGTGGTTTGATTAAAATTGGAATAGGATTTGGGACGGGGGACTCAAAAACACTTTAAACTCAAAATACGACCATAAGGGGGGGGGGGGGGAACCTTTGGGCCTTTGTGCATCATTTTGCGGTTTATTGACTGAACTTCTAGAACTCAATGTCATCTAATTCGAGTAGTACATCACGGACAATTTTTGAAAACCAGTGTTATAGATTCACTCAGGGTTTTACCCTTTTATGATAATTTTCGTGAAAAATAAAATTGGCAGGAGTGCAGATTATTCACAATCGCCAGTGCGAATTTTAGGAAACAGCAACACTGGTGCCGCCGCCAATGGCAATGCGCCCTCTTCGGCTGCCGCACAGCATTCGTCGTCCAGCAGCACTCGGCTGGTCGACCACTCCGGCATTGGGCAGCCCTCGTCCAACCACGTGCGCGAACTGTCCACCCTGAACGTGCACCTCACCTCGCCGGCGGCCGCAGTGGCGCTCGGCCTGATGTATCTGAGGACCGGCGACGCCTGGATGCGCAACACTCTCGCAATCACGGATACGTTCTACGAAATCGAAAGAATTCGGTACCACATTCTCAACCTTCTTCAATTTTAAATGCTCTTGTAGGCCCGACGTGCTGATGGTGAGTCATTTATCTATCGCATTATGTGTTTCCAATTTCATCGTACAATTCTAATCTTGTAATAGTTCTCTAAATCCCATTTGGGTGCAAAACGAAAAGAAATGTTTAAATTTGTTTTTCAATTTTTTGTGTCTAGATCCGCACTCTTTGTCGTTGTCTGGTCGATTTCGACGCCATCGGATGCAGTCTCGAATGGATGGAGGCGCAGACGCCAAACATCATTCGAAAATACGTCAAACTCTTCCTGGAGGCAAAGGTCTCCGTCTCGTCCTTTCTAATGTTTTATTGTCTGCGTTTTAGTCGAAAAAGGACATGTGGTGGGAGGATTTTATCGACATGGAAACAGTGGCAAAGGCCTATTTCTACTGCTCTGCGGGCGCCTGTTTCGCCATGGCATTGCGCCACGCGTCCAGCTGGAACACACAGCCGCTGCGCATAATTGCCAGTGGAATTTGTCGGGTTCTTGTTGTTGATTTTGGCGCTTTTCAGCAATATTTCTACGAGTTGCTCCAGCCCAACTCGGGCGCCAGCACTCAGTTCTCGTGGACCGGCTTCGCCAAACGGGCCGGCAAGAACTGCATCAACGCGTGCGTGAATGTGTGCGCGTTGAGCATGGCACTGGTACACATACATTTGGAATGTGGTGGTCCCACAGTTGCTGTGTTCGATTTGCTGCAGGTGATGGCCGGCAGCGGGGACCTCCAGACGATGCGGCTGCTGCGCAAGATCCGCAACGGGCTGCCCCGGGCGGGGGAAGTGCCCATTCCGAAGGACTCGTCCGTGCACAGTCTGCACGTCTTCGCCAACCTGGCGCTGGGTCTGCTCCAACTGGGCCACGGAAGGTGCGGCAGTTGCGCCACAGTGTGTGCGCCCCCAACTCTCGCTCATTGCAGGCAATGTCTGGCCAACTCCAACTTGGCCATCGCGGCCCTGGTGATTGCGCTGTTCCCGCTGTTTCCGCACTCGATCATCGACAACCGGGTCTACTTCCAGCCCTTGCGCTTCCTCTGGATGCTGGCCGTGAAGCCGCGGACTGAGACTACTCCGGAAGGGGGAGGACGCCGCTCCGAAGGGGAAACTCCGCCCGTGGTTGAGTGCCCTCGGTGCGGACCAGTCCCCATTCAAGTCCCAAAATGGGCATCATGAGCCTATTTGTGTATGTATGTCCCCCCACCGTTGGATGCCATCCCCCGCACTGTTGATCTCGCTCCTGTTTTGTCCAAGGCCACACCGAACGAAAACACTTCATACTCGCGCTCACTTTGTTATTTGTTTGATTTTTGCAGCAGAAGCCATAAAAATAAAACGTTCCAAATCAGAGTAAAATTTGCCTATCCTCAAACCGCTACATTTACGCGCCAACTCACGTTTTATAAACGTTAAATCTAGTGCCCACATTTATCCGGAAGGGGACAAAATCCACACTGATTAGTGATTGGCTGCAATGCATGTATTACTCGAAATGGGAACTACAATGTGTGAATGGAAGAAATTGTGCGGACAGCAAGAGACGAAGAGAGTTACAGGCAGATCACAACCGATTTTCAGTGTTCAGCTTTCTGCGATTTCTGTTTTTCCTCTCTCCTCTCAATGTGTGGAAAGGATGATGAGCAGAAAGGCGATCACCGGGAACATGAGCAGCAGCATCGACAGGAGCGCCAGTGCACGACGGCGGCGGGCATACTCAGCGTAAGGGTCCGTCAGAATGAAGACTGGAGGGCCCGAGGCAAAAGGCCCGTTGGGATCCACCACTGCAAGGGGATGGATTTTTCAGGTCGGTCAATGTTATAACATTAGACAAAGAATAGAAAAAGTCTAAAGTATGCATAAATTAATAATTGATTTTCGATTTTACATTTGCACTTTTTCCATGGCCAATATTGCACTATATCTAGTTGTCATATGTAGGTCATATCACGTTTATAACGACCATTCATTTTCTGTTTGCTCATTTTTGAAGGGCAACTGCTGCTGAGCTCACCTCCGGTTCCACCGTGGATGAGCACTGCTGCCCGTCCGCCTCCGCCAAGTGCGCCCGCATCAATGATGTACATCGGTGCCGCCTGCTGTCCGTTCGCCGCATAGATGGGAATGTGCGACTGGTGCTCCGCTGGGTAGGTGCCCGGCGGGTAAATGGCCGTGTAAATCGGTGGTGGCGAGTGCTGTTGCGCAGCCAGCGGCGGCGCTGGCTGTCCCCCGTCTGCGGTGCTCACGTGGATTTGTTGTTGCGTCGGTTTTGTTTGCTCATCGTAGGGAGGCGGTTGAGTGCCGGATTCGCATGGGGCTGTTTGAATGTCGGGCTCCGGCTCGCTCTGGACTGGCGCATTGTTCAGATTGATTTCGTCAAAGTGCGATTTGTCTCCCCCGGAGGCGGACATCTCGCTAATTCGCTCAGCTTAAACAAATGAATGGTCATTGGCAATTCATATGATGCCAATCTGCTGGTGTTCGCGAATGTGCGGAAAAACGCGCAATGGGGGCAGATTGACCACCAAATGGTCCCATTGTGGAGGAGAGACGGGGCAAAAAGGCACGCGAGGGAACGCGCCAATAAAGTGGATGGGATGTGGTGGATGTGGTTGGGGGATTATTGGACGGCATTATCCCTCCCTTGGGCGCTGCGCTCTTCTCGCCCTCCTTCATTTCACCAGCGTGTTGGCGCCAATGGAAAAATTTGTGTGGAATGGAATGGAAATGGATGGGGGATTGCTCTGGCTCTGGCTCCTTCCTCTCTCTTTCGCGTTGCCCCCGCTCTCGTGTTCTCAGCACCACCACTTCCTCTCTGGATATGGATTGGATATTTGCCCAAAAAGTGGTGTCCTTAGCCCCCATCCGTCCTCTGCCCACGCTTCTTTCACCTCAGCTCACCTGCTGCTGTCCGCCGCCGCTGTCCCTTCGTCATCCCAATCTGGCGCCAAAAGTTTTCTATAATATTTGGAAAACAATCCATTGCAGCCATTGGATGTGTAAACAAAGCGTTCGTGGGCGGATGGTGAAAGGTGTCGAGAAGCGAGCCGAATGATGAATGGAGGAAATGGGGGAATTGCGGGGTGTGGAAAAGTTGCGAGGATCAGTCCTAGTCTGTATCTGTAGTGTGGCTGTCGCCTTTTGTGCATTGTTTTCGAGATAATATTAAATGGACCACACGACATACTGAATTAGACCACAAAACATATTTAATTAGACCACAGCCAAAAAACATATTT
>VAHH01000211.1:0-35407 GCA_013357305.1 Radopholus similis
TCGGCGCAAATGGGCAGCGCACAATTATGGAGGAAAGGGGCTTTAAGCCAAAATAGCCCACTCGGCTACACGTTAGGCTTAGACACAGAATTGAGATTGCGAAATTTAAAAATTGAAAATAAATACCTAATAAAGTATAGCTCATTGGATTGCCAATCCTACAATTGATATTGATATTTTAAAGTTTAAACCCCAATTCCTCAGTGATCACTGATCAGTCAAAACTTTGGCCCCCATTCCGCAAGTTTCGCTAAATCAGTGTCTAGTATCAGTACATATTTCAATACAAAAAAATAACGGAAAAAATAATCTAGCAAGTACTACTAGCAATAAGAATAGGATACACATGGATTCCATGAATTGGTTGGTGAGACGTGAGAGTAACTTAACCCGGTCAATCTACCATGATAGGATAACCGCCTTTTTATCCTACGGGACCTGGCCAGTATTGTCTCATTTTGAAAAATATATTCATGTACCTATTGCGGCAGGATCTAACAAGTAAATAACAACCTCTACTTTTTAATCAGTAACTTTTTCATTTATTTATGTATTTGTCATCTCTCATCTTTTCAGATCTCATTGATCTTTAATAATAAATAGTAATTAATAAGAATAAGCTCGTCGAATAGTATAATATCAAAATATGAATTGCTGGCCCTTGAACAAGTACAGCCGTCTGCCGGATTCGCGTAACATGCCAATGGTTGTGTCATTTCAAATTGTTAAACAGAATAATGAATGATTTTCTTCAGAACATCGAGCGGAGTCCAACCAACCGACTGATGCTCCACTACGACGAAACTCTGAAGTTGCTCTACATCTACAACAATGGCCACCAGCTGGAGATGTTCTGCATCCATCCGCTGGTATTTGCGCACGAGTTAATCCTCAAAGACGTTCGAATTCTCTTCAACCTGAAGAGTCAGGTGCGTACGTTAAACTCGGACCAGTCCACTTCCAATTGCACTTAGGTGGACGGCTCGACGTCGATGAAATTTCGCGTTCGCTTCCAGAACATGGAAGCGGTCGCAAACTTCAGTGCAGTGGTGAGCAAGTACGTGGGCGTCAAGCCGTACGAGCAGGGGGGTCGACGCAGCAGCGATCTGAACTTGATGAATGACACTGCGCTCAACTCCACTCTGACAAACAGTTTCATAGGTTTACGAATGGACATTAACGCCCAAACATATTCGTTTACAGCTGGGCACTCGTCTGCCTTTATGAATGTGTCCACTGCATCCACCAATGTTCTGCAGAACACAACCCAGGATAGCGTCAAGTCGAGTCAGCCCAAGCACAGTCCTCTGGGGCGTTCTCGTTCTGTCGGAAACGTTCCCATGTTGCCAGTTGAACAGCCAAGTGGGGACCATTCGCCGCCAGGCACTGACGCGGTTTGCATGATTGTTTGGGGAATGCAAAAACGAACTCAATTTCAGTCCACCCAGACCGATGGAGTCGCTCCGGTTGGCGTCCAGCAGCCGCCGGTCACTGTCAATGTGCACATCGACAGCATTCTCGCTGTGGAGGCGATGCGCGAGTTTGGGCAAATTCTCCGCGAAATCATCAACGTGAGAGAGGTCCAAGCAGCGGCTGCGGCGAAGAGAACTGGCAATGCACAGAAGCCCAGAGGACGCCCACCGAAGCCAAAGGGAAATGAGCAGCCAAAAAAGCAGAAAGAACAGCCGAAGAAGCAGGTTTAATTTGCGTAAAATAAATAAACGGATGCGTAAAGGGTGATCGAACATGAGACCCCCGCCCATTAGATCTCTTCTTCCAATCCACAAATTTATGCTCTTCTTTTCGTGTTCTGTTTCCAACTCCAAAATATTTTGCAGCAGAACATTGCGGTGGACCTGCCGAATCTGCGCTCCCCTCACAAGCGGTCCAGCTCCGTCGCGTCCGTTGCTCGTCTCGCCCGCAAGAGGAAGGCCCTGGCCGACTGGACCAACATGGTGGAGAAGCAGTGCATCGACAAGGCGATCCATTGCTCGGCCCAGGAGAGCCGTCGAAGCAAGTCGCGTACAATCGGCGGATACAGAATGCGCGGAAACCAGAATTGAATATATCTTGGATTTTGCCTTGATGACCCATTCTGTTAAATTTTAAATCAGCAAATCTCAATCCCACAAATGTCTCCAAATTGCAAATGAATAATTTTGATGTCATTTTGCTATCCACCACTTGAATGGAAACACTTGTGTGTGATATTTGATTGTATCATTAATAATGTTAAAACGTAATTTAAATGAACCAAGAAAACATTGCGATAAATAAATGGACTAAGTCACTCCTTGGGCGTGTTGAGATCTTGAGATGTATTACTTGATGTGTCGAACAAATGAACCCCGAAAATTTCTGCGTAGGCGTGTCTGCTGCCCCAGCCATCGCAGACGCCTTCCATTATCGATCCACATGACGCATGAACACTGCCCCACCACAACACTGCCTAGTGCCTATTGCCCTGTCCATTGTTGGCCGCCAACATTTGTCCGGTTTGTTTCTGCTGATGCGCTATGTCTCTGTTCCGTTGGGGCTCTGTTCCCATTCTCCATGACTCCATGAGCTGCATCGGAACAATGGCATCCGATGCGAGTGCTGCCACTGCCATTAGCCATTATCACTTCCCCATCGCCGACGACACGACTCTTCCCGTGGCTGCCGGCGCAACTCCGACGCATCGCAAAGCGTGTGCTCGGCCTGCTGCTGGTCCTCCGCCTGCGTCGCCGCCCACATCGCTTCGCGCAGCTCCGACTGCCGCCAGAACTGCTCCACGAACTGGTCCAGTGGGGGGACTACGCGCACTGCGTCCGCATCGCCCGGCTCCCAATTGCGGCGCTCAGTGCATTCGCTGGCCAACGGGTGCACAAACTGGCCGATCGGATTGCGATTGTAAGGGCAGACCTGTGTCCTCTGGGAAGTGGATGGTGGCCCTACAGTTGGCTGGGCTGAGATCCCCCCAACAAGTCTTTCCGGTCCAGTAGTGACCTCCCAAATACTGGCAATTCCAAATAAAATTGACACAATATCTCTGAAAAATTAGTTGCCCTTAATGACAACATTTGCAGCGGGACCTACACGCACAGCAAAAGGCCCTACAGGACAACTTTTATTCCGGCAACCAAAACATGCGCAGAGACGCATTTCCACTAAGTGGGCCCTCATTTTAGACAAAAATATTTTCCAAATTTTTAGTTTTTTGGCCATATTTTTTTGTTCAAAATTCTGAATTTCTATTCTAAAAACAATTTTTGCGAAAAAAACCCTTTTAATCAATTAACTACTATTTCTCCGTTTCCGGTCTGAGCATTACACTCTTTGACGAGAACTGGATGGGCCTGCTGCTCGAAGCGTTCCGGCGCCACTGTCCCACTGTCCAGATCACTGTGGTGAGTGGGAACTGGGGAATAAGGCATTGAGTTTTCGGCCATTTTAAAGTTCATCTAGTTGGCTTTTAACATAAATATAATTGAGTTTTTGTAAACAATCAAAATTGAACAAGGCAATCATTTTTCGAATTAACTAAGGTCGCGTTTTTTTCCAAACTCAACAAACTAGAAAAGCTTTGCCTCGTATAAGGTAAAAGCTATGTATTTAATTTTAGCACTATTTTTTGCGTATAAAACAAACCGATTGAAATTCGCTTTTTGACTCTGACTACTGATCCGAAATTAGGCCTTTTTAAATTTTTCCAAGTTCTAAATTTTCGCAAATTGATTCAATTACATTTGTCAAGCAAGCATCGGCACAGCAGCACTGAGAAGAAGACGACGAGCAATGGCGTGACAGAAACCAGAATTGAGATATCTCGGATTTTTCTTAAATGACACGATCCATCAGATTTATTATCAACAAATCTCAGCTCTTTCCAATGTCCACGAGTCTCAAATAAGTAATTTTGATGTCAGCTTGCTGTCCACACTTATAACGTATTGTTGAGCAAGTGAGGCAAATAGAAATATTTTCATTTGGCACAGCTCCTCATTTGGTTTTTTCTCCCAGAGTATGAAATTCTCTTTTACTTTTCCATTAAATATTCTCTCATAAGCTCATAAGCTCATAACTAAACAGTAGTAAAACATTCGCATCGAAATTCCCATTATTTGCGTGCCAAAAGGAAATATTTCTATTTGTTTCACGACTCTGTCTATTTCTTACAATTGTGCTATTGTTTTTTATGGACATCATACATACATAAATACATAATACATAAAAATATCGCTCGTCCATCAATCCATCGGATGATACTCCGGCTACACGGATTTTGCACGTCCCGTCCACCAGATCCATCCCCTTCCCGCCAAAAAGTCCATCTATCCCCCCATCGCTTTGGCCAGAGGCAAAGACAACAGCTGCTGCTGTTGGCTGGTGCCCCCTCTGTGCTCATTCAAGATTTAGAGATAGTCCCCTCCCCCCTCTGCCTCTGCTCTGCACTTCCTTCCTTCGCTCTCCACTCAGATCGATTTCCTCAGAGCTCCAACTCTCCTTGTCCTTCCCGCTCTGGCTCAGGGTCCATCCATTCCTTTGTTCCCGTTTGGCGCTTTTGGCAGTTTTGGTTTTGGTTTTTAGCTTCTAGGAATGGGCACTGTAAAACTGTTGGAGAGCCAATTAAAAATGTTGTTGAAGTCTTCTCCTTGGGCCCTGGTCAAGAAAGAGTTGGAGGTTCAGAAGGTTCCGGAAAAAATCATTTTAAATACTTTTGAAATCAGTAAAAACTAAAAATAGGCTCACACCAACACTAAAATTGATTTCGCGTGATTTCGTACACGTTAGGCGTTATATTTTGTTTCGCCACCATATACATAGTATGTGAGATTTTGCTTCCCACACTCGGCAACATACGCACCCAGCTCTCAGCTCCCTTCCCCAATGGGAGTGCGGCGCGCGGGAAAATATTTTTGGCGCGGTCACATTCACAC
Source organism: Radopholus similis (assembly GCA_013357305.1). Taxonomy (NCBI): domain Eukaryota; kingdom Metazoa; phylum Nematoda; class Chromadorea; order Rhabditida; family Pratylenchidae; genus Radopholus; species Radopholus similis. The sequence goes on from VAHH01000211.1 coordinate 4,920, forward strand.
GTGCCAGAGGCCGAGCGGGACGCAGATGAATTATTTGCGGCAGTGCCCCGGCACAGCAGCTGCTGCCGAGTGGGGGAGGTGTTCTCCGCGGTCAAGTCCCGTCCGGCCAAAGCCGCAGAAGATGAGGGCACACGGCTGCCGTCTGTCCGTCTGTTTGACTCTCGTTGCATTCGGCCCACAGCTGCGCCGGCGCTTTTAGCCGCTTGGGCCCAGTGCCCCCTCCCTCTCCCCTCTGTCTTTTGCGTGTTGTGCCTGCCGTAAGGCACAGCAGCAGCAGCGCCCCTTCGCTCATTAGCCTCCGCTGAGCGGCTGCTGTGTGGCGTCACGTTTAATAAGGCCACCCCGGGCACCCAGGGGAGTGGCACACACACCTTTCGGCACGCGAGGCAGAAACCGCGGGCGAAATGGGAAAGCGGCACACACGCAAAAATGATGCACCATTTCCTATAATTTTAGGGGCAAGAACAAGGGCATAATAATCACCATCTGTACATATACAATGCCAATTTGTTTCCCCAAAATGGAATGAAATCGCCATTCATTATTCGCATGTTTGCCGTTCACCAAAGCAATTGCATTTTATGCACCTGCTCTTTCATATTTTATTTAAAAGCTTTTAACATAGTATTCGCAGCTCTAGATGTTGAGTAAAATCAAAACGATTTCCGTTTTGACTGTTAAATTACCCTGGAGAGCAGATGAATTTTGTTTCCTTTCTCTTTCTCTTGCCGTTTCCCATTTCTCCCCATCTCCAGTCTTCACAAAAAAGCAGGTAATTCTCCCATTATGTGTCGTTTTAAAATTTAAATAGTCATTCCAATTCTCGTTGTTCAAAGTCTTTCCCAAATGGACACAAATGCCATATTTTTCGCCCGTTTAATCATATATTTGAATTTGGGGAATGGATGGGAACGGACCCAGTGATCTGTGATCTCTGCAGGGCATCAGAAGAAGAACATGCTTATTGTTGGGCTGAGGCGCATTTGCCTGAGAATTATGTAATTATAGAATCGCCATACCAAGATTTGAGTATAAACGCGTTCTTTTTGTGCAAAAAAACCGATGCTGTTTGGGGTTCTTTTTGAGCAAAAACTGACGCTGTTTTGGGGTTCTTTTTATGCAAAAAACCATGCTGTTTGGGGTTTGGGGGCATTGATTTGTTTTTCTTCTTGTTTTGCGCGTTTTATGCAAATGCTGCGGCGTCCAAATGTGTGCGGCTAGACCCATTCCCCAGTAAGTGGAGACCGCTTTTCCGGCGTTTGTGCAGGCGACGGCCAGCAGCAGCAGCACCCCGTCTGCTGTGTTGGTTGGGCGGCGGGATTAATCCCTCCCCAGAGGGTGCCAAAACAGCGGCGCTGCGTCCCCAACAGTCGCGTCGCTTCAACAATTTGCCGCAATGCATTTTTGATGAATGAATTGAAGAACCTCCCACCCACATTTCAACACTTTTACTTAATATGTGCCTTGCTCGCCTCTCTTGCCCCTACCACCACCACCACTTTGCTGTTTGAGGCTCTGAGCGATGGCCGACAAGGAGGAGGGTGCGGCCGGCGAACAGGACGACGTCTCCTTCTTGCGAACGGTGAGCAATCGAAATGGAATGGGCGGACATGAGTCCTAATCAAATGCAGAAAGTGCTTTTAGTATGCTTTTGTCCCAAAATCAGATGTTTGGATTGATTTTCTGGTCAAAAAATGGAGGGGGAAGGAAACCTTATTTCCTAATATTAAGAACGGACACGGAAACCAGACACGTGCATTTGTTTTCCGTTTTTATGTATTGGCTAATTTTTGCACGTTTATCCAAAAGTTGAAATGACAGCTCAAAAGTCCAAAATAGGTATTATTTTTGTTTCATGAAAATTGGGTTTTGTGACTCCCAAACATAGAATGCCTAATTTTTTCTTTTTACGGTTATCACATTGAGCCATTTTGGGCACTTGACCAGAGTTCAGAGATGCAGAATTGCAGAAATGCAGCCAGTCAAACCTTCAATTATTAATTATCCCGAAATCCGAAATCCCAATCTCAAACAACAATGACAATTTGAAAAAACTTTTTGTTAACAAAAAATGCCAAACATTTAAAATGCCATGGACGTAAAGGTGGTGAGACATTTGCGGACCGGGAAAATCAAAGCTTTTGCAAGCTTAGGGTTAACTCGGCTAACATTAGGCTTAGATATAAACAAAGCTTAAGCTAATCTATTAGATATAAGCTAAGCTTAAGCTAAGCTAAGCTTGCCTAGGCTTAGGCTAAAATGGCCCACTTGGCTAAGCGTTAGGATCCGCAAATGTCGAAGTGCCGAATCATTTGTTATGGATGACCTGTGATGGCTACGAAAAACAACTAAAACGGACACATTGGAAGAGAGAGCCATTGGGTCTGCAAAAACGCTAACCAGAGACCAAAATGTCGGGCACTTGAGGGCCTTGCGCGGGAACAGCCAACAAGGCGGAAGAGGAGGAGTGCGCGCAAACAAACAGCAGAACATGGGGAGGGCTAGCGCAGCACAAACACACAAAAAGCGGCTTTCGCCGCCGTGACTGACTGTTTTGCCCTTTTGCCGGGCGTGGAGGCCCTTCTGCCCCCAGTGCACAGAGGGACTATTATCCCCCCGCCCAGGGCTTGTTAGCCCCGCTCAATTGCCGCGTCATTAGCCGCCACCGCCGCTGCTGCGGCTGTGCGGCGGTGAGAAAGTGCTGCGCCTGGTGAAAATGCAATTGTCATTCTGGCGACGGGCAAACACAGCGTCGCCGCTCCCACAACAGCATGGCCGGCGCCAGAAGACTGTTCTCGTTCGGACTGCTCGAGGGTGGGGGCCACCGCAAATTTGAGGCGGCGGCCGAAGCGCAAGACCTGGACATGCCGGACGCGCACCACCACCAGCAGTTCCTCAGCAAGGTGTCCCCAATGCGGCGGCAAAGCGCAAATTTGGGCGCACTCAACACACCAAATAACATTCAATTCCATCCCCTTTTTTTATATGAACGGACCAATGGACTCTGTCTGCTGGACTCGCAGCAAGTAGACTAAGCATAAAAGGTTAAGGCTAAACTTAGCTAAGCTTAAGTTTGCCTAGGCTTAGGCTAAATACCCCTCGTGGCATTCATCTCCTAATGGTTAGTGCCTAAATTAATTGAGGGCCATTGGACAGTCTAAATGACTATGAGTCCTGTCCACCAAAATGTCCATTCTCCATTCAAGTATCGGGAGAGACTCACCTTTTTTTGCATATTTTAAATTGGTTCCAAGATGTGAGAGAGACAGTTAGTTGTGGATTAGGGGAGAAAAGAGAAGAAATAAGGGTTTGATTGCAATTCAAAATAAAAAATTGCTCCAAATGGCACCACTAATTCATGATTCAGCCCATTTCTGCGCATTTTTCAGGGTGACATTGTGTGCCTGACGTGCCTGGTGTCCAGCCAGCGGGATGGGGCCGGCGGCGAGTCGGAGCGAGTGTGCCTGTCCACGGAGGGCTTCGGCAACCGCATGTGCTCGCTGGAGTACGTGTCCGACAAAGACGTGTGAGTGGCTGTGGCTTTGGGGGGGGGGCACAGAAATTTGAACAAAATTCTATTATTCTTACAAAGTTCTCGAATCGTTAAACGCTATAATGTGTAATTTATAAGCTCAGAATTTTTTATTTTTTAAAATTTCAAACAAATATTTTAAGCGCCAAAGTACAATGCATTTAATTCTGAACAATGAAATAAAATAAAACGTAGAAACCTACTCCCGATTAAAAGTGTACAAAGAAAAAAGAAATTTTGCCACCAAATTAAAAAAAATTGGATCGGTGGCGAACGATGAAAAGGAAAGTAATTCACGTCCATTTCTCCCACACTTTTCAACATTTGCAGTCCCCCCGACATTGCCTCGTGCATGTTGTACATTGACAACGCGCTGTCGGTGCGCGCCCTCCAAGAGATGATGTCGGCGGAGGGCGGCGAGGTGAAGGGCACTAGCGGCTCGGGCGGCCACAAGACGCTGCTGTACGGACACGCGGTGCAGCTGAAGCATGTGCAGAGCGAAAGTAGGGAGAGAAAAGTTGATAATAAACTTCATCAAAACCTAAAATCTGGCACAAACCGCATGATCTGAGGCCAAATCAAATTCAATTCACCAATCCCAGGAAGTAGAAACCATGTGTATTTAAGTGTGCCAAATTTCGGAAGTTTTTGCCAAATTTGACAGAGCACGTTCAGGACTGGGGCTAAAATCTGAACATGAACATGATGATGATAATTGATAACTGTAGGATCTATCACTACTAAAAGGGAACAAGCTCTCAGCGGGCAAAACTCTCGGGCAGACGTGGATCCTCTGGTTGACCATGATTGACTAAACGTCTTGAACTGGGGATCAAGAGAAAGAAAAATAAAAAGTTGATAAATGAATAGCGACGCCATTTAACTAATATAAGTGCCAATTTTGAACCATCAAAAGCCATCCTTTCACGTTGTGTGCAGTGTTCCTGGCGTGCCTTGCCTCCTGCTCCTCCAACGACAAGCTGGCCTTCGACGTCGGAGTGCAGGAGTCCAACGAGGGCGAGTCCTCCTGGTGGACCATCCACCCGGCCAGCAAGCAGCGCTCCGAGGGCGAAAAGGTGCGCGCCGGCGACGACGTGATTCTGGTCAGCGTGGCCACCGAGCGCTACTTGGTGAGTGGGGAAATTTTCAAAAATGAATTTTACGAATTTTATAAAAATTCAAAATAATTTAAAATCAATAATCCATTTTCCATTGCTTCATTCTTGGCCTTGAGATGATGCTAGATAAACGTTTAAGTCACCATTTTTGACTACAGCACGTCATTTTTCATTTATTTTGGCGATAAAACATTACGCCAAGAATGATAAAGTAGTACTACTAGCTACTATAGGTAGTATGCAAAAAGAGGAGGACTATTGCCTAAACAATATTTTGTTTTTCACCTTCAGCACATGACCTTCATGGGGGCGGAGAATGCGCCGGCGCAGCCGAGTGTACGCTCCCAGTTCATGGTGATCGCGTCCTTCCACCAGACGCTGTGGAACGTCACATCAGTCAGCTCGGGCAGTGTGCGCATTCGCAACATGGGTGAACAGCACTGTAGATCGATTAACATTTTCAAACTTAGACGATGAGCGAAATTCAAACATTTTTTGTTAATTTCTTAACACCCATTTTGGGCATTTTTGGAGATCGGTACAGCCTACAGCCCCCCCCCCCTCCAATACGAATCATCTCTATTTCTTTTTTGAATTAGCAGATAATGTTTATTTGGCGAAATGCATATTAGATATTATATCCTAATTTCAGATAGATCAAGCAGTGGAACATAGTATAGAAACGGAAAAATTTTGGTGTGACCCCATGGTGGTTTCTTAACAGACCCTATACGCCTATATTATTATCCACTCCCATTTGAAAAACCTAGTCTCGTTATTGAAAAGTTGAAGCATTCCAATTTATATAAAACATTTAGTCATAGCTCATAGCAAATGCAATATACCTAATTGACAATTTCGTAATTGGCATTTTTGATATTTTGTCGAAAATGCCGCCACTTCTATTACTCAACTCAATGTATGTAATTCCGCTGATGAATTTGACAGGCTCGCTGTTCGGCAACGACGTGCTGCGCCTGTTCCACGGCAACGACGAGTGCCTGACCATTCCGGAGAACTGGAGCGAGCACCCGGCGCACAACATGGTCATCTACGAGGGCGGGGCCGCCGTCACGCAGGCGCGCTCGCTGTGGCGTGTCGAGCTGATCCGGACCAAGTGGCATGGCGCCCTGGTGGGCTACGAGCAGCCCTTCCGCATCCGGCACATCACCACCGGCCGATACCTGGCCGTGGTGGAAGGTAACAATTACACAAATTTGGAGACAATCATATTGATTGGAACTGTTCACGTTTCAAAATTTAAATTTAATGCTCATCAAATGGTCACAATCAATAATAGGTATTTATCAGTGTTGTCATGGTAGTGATTTTAAAGACATATTGGTATTGGTAATTGGAAAATCGATGTTACGTTCAGTGGTTACCATTACCAGTACCACTCCACAACACTGGTATTTATCATTTTATCAAAGTATTAAGCTCAAAAGCGAAACTCGGTATGGTTATTGGGTTAGAGCTTAGAGTCAATCAATCAAAGAAGAATATGAAGACAAGTGCTGTGATAACGGATAACTGATAACCTGATAAGTGATAACCGAATAGGTAATTAGAAAATAGAAATTAGACTAAAAATAATTTAATAGAAATGCATATGAACATATGAGGTATGGGATGGCCCCTCAACAAATGTTTGGCTAGCGTCATTTGAATGGCCCCATTTTCGCAGGCATGAACGAGAAGCTGGTGCAGCTGTTGCACAAGGAGCGCGCCACCTACCAGAACACGGCGTTCGTGCTGGCCCCCAACAAGGACCCGCGCAAGCAGATGCTGGACGAGAAGGAGGAGGAGGGCATGGGCGTCGCCACAGTCAGTTACGGCGAGACGAACGCGTTCATTCGGCACGTGGAGCGCGAAGTCTGGCTCACCTACCAGACGTCCGAAGTGACCAAGAAGGGGCTGGGCAAGGTATGCATATTTCCGATTTCAAATAGGGCTCGAGTCCAGATTTAAGATTAAAATCAATTTTTGGGAATAAATGAAAGGGTCGGACTAGATTTTTTTAATTCGAGGTCTACTTAGAAGAGAGAAAAGGCAATGGTTATGGAAAGTTGGAAAGTGAATGCCTTTTCTCTTCCGCGTCTTTTGGTTCCAGCCCCTTTTATTGCTCCCCAAGAGAATGTGTTTGGACTTTGCACAACATATGCTGGGCTCTCCGGAGCCCCAATATACTCCAATTGCGGTACATGTCCATTCATATTCCATATGTCGTTTGAGCGACGGGGGATTTTGATTTGAAAAACTATATAACTTTCAAAAATAGGCAGAGCTATTTAGAAGAGAGACCCTGGAGTAAAATTGGGTAGATGATAGGTACACCTAGGTACTTGTGGATTGATTGTGCCTTTGTGCCCCATTTCTATAGGTGGAGGAGAAGAAGGCGATTGCGCACAGCGAAGGCCACATGGACGACTGCTATACGTTCTTCATGGCGCTGGAGGAGGAGAGCATGTCGGCGCGCGTAATCCGAAAGTGCTCCGCGGTGCTGAACCGCTTCCTGAAGGGCATCGAGGGACTGCAAGTGGACGGCGCCGAGTCGGCGGATTGGCAGCGCGTGGAGCTGGAGGAGGTGCTGAAGCTGATGCAGGACCTCATCGACTACTTCGCGCAGCCCGGCGACGAACTGGACTTTGAGTCGCGCCAGAACAGGTCGGCAAATGCGTCGGCACAAACCAATGGGGGGCATACAATCAGATCTCGTAGAATTAACACTATCATTAGATGGCCCTAGTTTTTTGGGTTTTAACTATTATTAGATACCCAAATTTTTTGGGTTTTAACCTTTTGGCCATTTAGAGTTTTTTAAACAAAAACTACCAAAAATGCAATATGATTAATCTTTCAGTTTCTAGTTTTCATCAATAGGATGGTTCGACTTTTGCCAAAGCGTGGAAAATGTCTTATATTTCTGCAAACTGAATCAAATTTTAATTAAAAAACATCTGGATTGTTCAACAATTAAGTTGACATTCTTGAACTCGTCTCTCCCACAGGTTCCGGGCGCTGCGCTCGCGCCAAGACCTGTTCCAGGCGGAGGGCGTACTGAACATGATCCTGGACACCATCGACAAATTCTCCGTGATGGAGGCGCTGCCCAACTTCGCCGGCCTGGTGGGCGAGGAGAACCAGCTGATGTGGGACGAGATCTCCACCTACCTGTATCTGCTGGTCGCCGCCATGATCAAGGGCAACCACTCCAACTGTGCGCAGTTCGCGGCGCTGCTGCGCCTGGACTGGCTCTTCGGCCGTCTGTCCAATCCCCAGTCGGCGGAGGGAATTCTAGACGTACGCATTTTGCATCTCAGCTGACATGATCTCAGATTCAATTCGAACTGCCATTCTGATTGAAATTGATTTGATCTAATCTTTAGGGCTGTCTAATCACTTGGTCTAGTCTCGCATGCATTGCCGGATCTGATCCAATAATCCAATTTGATCTGATCCAAACTGATCAAAAAGTGAATTGTCGGAACATGGATGTGTTCTCGTTCAGGTGCTCTACTGTGTGCTGACCGAATCGCCCGAAGCACTGAACATGATCAACGAAGGACACATTCGGTTATCGATTGGACCAATTTAAAAATGTAATGCAACCGATCCCTTGCAGTTCGGTGATATCGCTGCTAGAGAAAGTGGGCCGCGACCCCAAAGTGCTGGACGTGCTCTCGTCGCTGTGCGAAGGCAATGGGATGGCGGTGCGCAGCAGCCAGAACACCATCACGGAGTACCTGTTGCCTGGCAAGGACCTGCTCCTCCAGACCCAGATGCGCGACCACGTGGCCAGGCAAACCCAATCAATGGATATCACCCCCGAAAGCAATGGATTCCCCGCCTCCTCAGCATGATGCCGAACATTTTGGTGGGACTGGTGGACGGCAGCTCGCTGTTCAAGCGCTGGTACTACGAGGCAGAGGTGGAGCATGTGGAGGCGTGCGGGCCCACAGCGCCCTATTTGCGCGTCGGCTGGGCCAACACGGTCGGCTTCAAGCCGTTTCCGGGGCCCGGCGACGGCTGGGGCTGCGGCGGCGTCGGCGACGACTTCTACTCGTACGGCTTCGACGGCATGCGCATGTGGTGCGCGGGCAAGGCGCGCCAAATTGGGCACCGGCTGTTGCGCAAGGGCGATGTGGTGGGCTGCTCGCTGGACCTGATCGGGGCCGAGATCCGCTTCTCGCTGAACGGCGAGCCCATCTACTCGCTGTTCAAGAACTTCAACGTGGACGGCTTCTTCTTCCCGGTGATGTCGCTGTCCGCCAAAGTCAGCTGCCGCTTCATCTTCGGCCGGGGCCAGGGCAAGCTGAAGTATGCGCCGCCGGGCGGCTTCTCGCCCATCTTTGAGGCGATCAATTCGCCGCTCAACGTGCGCGAGTGCCTCTCGTTCGGCAACATCGCCAAGAACATCTACGCGGGCCCCTCCGCCGTGCTGCATGCCATCGAGCCGTTCGTGCCGGTCCCGATGGACACCGCCAAAATCGTGTTGCCCAGCTTCGCGGCGGAGTGCCATTTGAGCTTTGCACAGAATCTGCACGAGCTGTGGGCCATGCGCAAAGTGGACCTGGGCTGGACATACGGAACAGTAAGAGCCACTGATAATATGAATAGGCAATTTGTTTACTGACTGGAATGTGTGCTCAGGTGCGCAACGAGGCAAACAAAACGCATCCCTGTCTGACGGCGTTCGAGCACTTGCCCGACACGGAGCAGACGTACAACATCAATCTGGCCATGGACACGATGAAGACCATTGAGGCACTAGGATGGCACATGGTAACGTAAATACAATACTACAATACAATAAATGTATATGCTGCAGTAGCGGCCATATATTTAATCTCTAGGCCAAGGGATGGGGTAGTATTTGTGAAGATAGCGAATTTTGGGCGGGAATGGTCGAAAATTGCTGTTGATTTTAATATTTTTCTATTGCGCCTTGGCGCAGGTGCTGGACGAACCGCCCACTCGACTGCGTCCGGTGCGTCTTCCCCAGGCCTACGCCCAGTCCAACGGGTACAAGCCACAGCCGCTGGACACGCGCGAGATTGAGCTGCCCGAGTCGATGGAGCCGCTGGTGGAGGCGCTGGCCCGGAACACGCACAACGTGTGGGCCCGCGAGAAGATCAAGCGCGGCTGGACCTTTGGCATCAGCGAAGTGAGACTTCAGAGCAAAATTTACATTTCCAGTTTTTGAAGCAAATTCGACCAAAAACACAATGTAAAGTACAAACGATACTTATGAAAAGAATGCAATTCAGAGCATATGATCAGGAACAATTGATCGGAAGCATATAAAGTACTATGCGCTAAATTCTTTTTTGTTCGAAAAAATGACTGCCTTTTAAATACAATTTAAATCAAAATTTAAAAATCAATTTTGTAAAAGACGTACTTAGGTATACCTCATTTTTGAAAAAAAATATTTATCTCAGCAAAGAACTAAACAATCAGCTTTTTACTCTATTCACATTATTCATTAAAAGTACGTGGACGCGACACAGAAGCGCACTCCGCACCTGGTGCCCTACGAGCAAGTGGACGAGCGCATCAAGGACGCGAACCGGGAGGCGGCGGCGGAGAACATTCGCAGCCTGCAGCTGTTCGGCATCTTCCTGGAGCCGCCGGTGCTGGAGCACGACGAGGCGGCCGAGAAGGAGCTGAAGGCGCTGGGCGCCCTGACCCGGACTCTGCGCGCGGAGGCCACCTACAAAGTGACCGGCGGCAAGTGGTCGGTTCTCCAGTAGTGTGAATCAAAACTGGAGAAAATTGGTCCAACAACAATAATGGAAATTTGGCCCTCAATTAAGTATTATTTTAGACATGGCAGGTATATTGTATTTACATGACATTTGACATGTCACAAGTCATAATCAATAACTTTTTTTAAATTAAAATTTACGAACAAAGATGCACAAAAAATATTTAGCTTATTAGGATTGTCGGTTTAAATCCCCAATTTTTGAGGAAAAGGCCATGCATATATATACAAAATTTTGATTCCATATTTTTTGGGTTTGGTCCAAAAGCTTTTTTAAAAATTAATTCATATTTTTGCTACTTTCAAGCCTACAACTCTCTATTTTTCTCCCTAAATCAAACTTCTATTTTTTTGTCGCCCCTCAGCCATTGATTTCACCCAAATTCCGCCCCCACATGTGCACAGGTACTACGAGTTCGATGTGCTCAGCGACGGATTCATGAAGGTGGGCTGGATGGACGTGGCGGCGCCACCCGACACACGTCTGGGCACGGACGAATTCAGCTACGGCTTTGACGGACACCTGGTCAAGAAGTGGTACCAGGGGGCCGAGCAGTACGGGCGCGAGTGGAAGGTGGGGAAGGATCAACTGCAGATTGAGAGGCCCATTTCGAATTTGAAATTGACCAAATGTTGTGTTCAATCAAGGTTTTGGACGGAAAAAGAAGTCGAAAAATGGCACGTTTTAGACCAAAAGTAAAAAAATTCACATCTCGAGAAATTCCATTCAGACAGTGCCAAAACGAATTCGGGGGCCTCAGTACATTCATTGTAGGCAATGTCTGAATAAAAAAATCGGAACAATCGGCCCGACAACTAAAAGTCGATAATGGCCGTAGAAACCGTTCTTCTTGTGATCCTTGATTTGAACTGATCAGCCAAATCAATCAGCCAAATACCTACAAATGTGTGTAAATGGGGACTGTTCAGGTTGGGGACGTGGTCGGCTGCTTCCTGGACCTGAACGACCGGACCATCTCGTTCTCGCTGAACGGAGAGCTGCTGCTGGACCCGTCTGGCAGTGAGATGGCCTTCGACAACGTGCAGCCCATCGAGGGGTCTGCTGTCCATCCTCAGCCACAATTTAGTATTCATATTTGCAGCTATGTGCCCGCAATGACGTTGGCGGCCGGTCAGCGCGGCAAATTCAACTTTGGACAGGTGAATGGGAACATATCTGGTTAAAATGGAGAGGTTTCTTATTTTTATTGTTTTTTATCAAATGGCAGACATTTTTTTAAAATTCTCCATTTTTAATGCTCACCTGAACAATTCAAAAATGTATCTTTTCAACATATAAAGCTAGAAAAGATCCTTTTCTTGAGCAGCACATTTGTAAATTGCAAAAAAATCAATGGATAGAGAAGAAATTTGTCGAAGAATTTTTTGATTTTTAATATCGCAGGACTCCAACTCGCTGAAGTTCTTCACCACTTGCGGACTGCAAGAGGGCTACGAGCCCTTCTGCGTGAACATGTTCCGCTCGATGCCGCTGTGGTACGCGAAGCGGCTGCCCCGCTTCGCAGAGATCGACGACCGTTCCAAGCTGGACGTGCAGCGCGTTCCAGCAAGCGCCAGCACACCGCCATGCCTCAAAATTGTTTGTACATATTTGATCAAATAGATTAAGTAATATCGTAGATTATTGCCCCATTTTTGTACTTGGTAAGCCAAATTCCACAAATTAGTAAAAGGAAAGCAGTAAATAGGGGGAGTAGAAGAAAGAGTATAGATACCTAGGTGGGGATGATAATTGATAAGGATTGAGGAGATTAGCTTTTTCTCCAAAAGGTAGAAATACAAAATCTATTTTTGGGATAAGATCCAAGCATTTTTGGATCGTTCACATTCTATTCCACGTACATTCATAAATTCATTATTGATATGACTTTCACACAAATTGGTCATCAGCTCAGTGTACCTGATCAATCAGTCCGACCACTGACCAGAAAAGACAATGTTTCACTGATTGATTCCAGTGCCAGCGTGCAGGCAGCAACGACCCGGGGGCACAGGAGCGCGCCCGGATGGAGTTCATCCGGCTCTCGTTGCCGATCAAATGCAATCGCACATTCGTCAAGAACAGGGACAAGGAGGAGCTGCACGCGCGCATGGAGGAGCTGCAGCAGCGCAGACTCCAGAACGCCTCGTTGCCGTCACTGCTGAAGGCCGGCAAAGAGGGAGACGACGACAAAAAGGTGCGGGCATATGACCAAATATCTTACTTATATTTTCACTCAATTCAAATTGCTTAGTCCATCCAGCATTTGCCTAACTTTTGCTCAAACCTTCAAACAGAAAATTGAATCGCCCAAAATGTGAATAGGAAAAAATTGAAAACGAAAGAAAGATGTCTCTCTAAATCTGAGCATTCTGGCCAATTGAATAGGAGAATTTGAGTTTTGGGCAAATAAAATATTTAATTGGTTCAAATTAAAAATCAAATCATTTGCCAAAGTATTATAGTATAATAGATTTGTTTATGTCTCGATTCATTCTAAAACTTTATGGCCGTTCATTCAGTCGCGCAAAGGGAAGGGCTTTTTCGCGGCGCTGCGCTCCAGCCAGGACCCGGGCGAGGACCGGCGCTCCACGCACACCCACAAGACCTCCTCATTCGACTCCACCCATGAGCTGCTCCAGGACAGCGCGGCGGCGGCACTGGCGTAAGCCATTGGGCTTTGGGCTGTTGCAGTGCCCCCCTTTCTAACATTCATTTTGAACGATGGCATTTTGGGTGTGCAATTGATTGCAATTGATTCCTCCGTACATTAACATTTTGCGCCCGAACGGTGTGTCCGTTTGTTTCGGTGTCCAGACAGCGCCGGCGAGTGCTCACGTTGATGAGTTTTGGGCTCTACTCCTTCGACGAGTCGATCATCGCGTGGCTATCCACCGGCCACCAGGACCACAACACGTTCTGGATCGACCATTGCAGGCAATTCACACACACACTGCCCCACCAACACAACACCAAAAACGCAAAAACCACAAGTCACAACCACAACACCTCACTCACCCCACTCGCTACAACACAATACCTACTCACTATGCTGTTTTGTTACTTGTTCCAACTTCCAACGCTATTCTGTTTTGCGTCTTTCGCTCACCGTATGTTTAACCTGTTGACGTGTTGACTGTCGTGGTCGTTGTCAATTTCGTTCCATTAGATAGAGCACACTTTGGTCCACCTGCTTATTAGGAGTAATTTGGCGGATGACGTTCTTTCTTGCTTTGGTTAGCTTTAATTTGCCACTGAGTTAGACATAGTATTTTGTCGTTTTCAGGCAGTTCTATCGATTTCTAATAGTCTACCTCCAAAAATGGCTTTATCAGTGATTAAAATAATTGCCACTAGCACACTTGCCTTCGTGTTTGTCCACCAAATTAACACATACACATTTCTGTTCACCTATTTCGTTCATTTTCGACGTCTTTGCGTCGATGGCATTTATGCTTAATGCTCATTTCGCCACAATTTTTTAGAAAGTCCTCGATGCTGGACCTGAGCGGGGATGAGCGCTCTTCGGCGGTGGAGAGGTTGAAGGACATGACCAGCCAGGAGCGCAAGGCCAAGAAGAGCTCCGGCATCCTGGGCCGGATCCGGGAGCGCCAGCAGCGGCACAAGGACGACGGCAAGCGCCACCAGCGCACCACCGAGGACTACGGCGGGGACACGATGCGCCAGCTGCGCAGCTACGACTCCACCTCGGTGGGCGGCGCCAGCCGTCTGGGCGCCGAATTGGCCGCCACTCCGGAAGCAGTAGAAGGTACATACGGGGCACTCGAAGGGGGCTTAACCCTTTCAACATAGCCATTCCAGGCTAATATATTTTACGGGTGAAGCTCAAAAGCTCAATTTACTAGAATTTTGTGTTGGAATTGAAACTAGAAATAAAATTGGGATCAAGGCGAATCGTTTAGACAAAAAAGAGAACATCAAATGTGGCATTTTTCTTGGGACGGGAAATATTAAAAATGCGAAAACTAGTGTAAAAAACTCTCCGAGATCTAGAGTGAATCGAGATCGAAATTCGAGATCTCATCTCGGGACGTCTCAAGTGCTGAATTCCCCCTCCTTGGCAGTGATGCCCTCCTCCGGCCCCGGCCGTCAGCCCACGGTGAAGCGGCGCCCTTCGCCGCTGAAGAAGCGCTTCGCGAGCAGCAAGCACAAGTCGGAGGCGGCGGACGCACTGCCGCGCGCCCAGTCCATGACGCCGATGGCCTCTGCCGCCAATGCGTTCGTGCAGCCGCTGGAGCGGGACCCGGACGGGACGCTGGTGCACCGCATGTCGCTGGCGGTGGGGGCGGCCGCCGAAGAGGGCGGCGGACCCCTGCTGGACGACCTGTTCGCAATGCAGGAGATGGGGGACCAGGTAATCGAAGGTGTTGTTCAGCCAAATGGTGGCGGACGATGAAAAGGAGAGTCTGTATGTTTAGGTAACTTAGTGGCAAATTAATAAAGTTAACGATTAGCTCAGTTTAACCATTTTGCGTACCCACACAGGTGGACGAGTACTACTACGGGGTGCGCATTTTCCCGGGCCAGGACCTGTCCAACGTGTGGGTGAGAATGGAATTGGCCAAATGAACAACAAAATGAATATGAGCTGACACTAAAGGTGGGCTGGGTGACGCCGCAGTTTCACGCCTACGACAAGATATTCAACGCGCACAGCTCGGTGCGCAAGTGCCGCTACGCAGAGCTGGACCACCACGGCATCACCGCCGAGAGGTGCCAAAAATACTTTTAAAATCGCACAACCAAAGATAGAAATAAATACTATGGACAAATTAAGAATACGAATCCATGAAAGGCACATGTTTGCTGAAGCAACTGAATACGAAACAATGCTTTTGGCAAAAATAAATGCCATAAAGCACGCATGATCTGTGAATATGATGGAATGAGTCATGGGCAGAATACCCCCACACAGAATACCCCCAGCATAGAATACCCCCAGTATGGAATACCCCCAAATAGTAGATTTCGTCTTTTCGCGTCAACCGGCGTGACTTGAACTTCACTTAATTAATGCAAATAAGCTGACGACGTTGATTGCTCAACGGAAGTTCGGAAGCGACGATTACACGCCATTTTTTTTTGTTTTGTTTTTGGGGGGGATGGGATAGAGGAAAGGATCCACCAAAGGCCAAATACCTAGTAACTAAAAACCCATAAGCCACGGCCCATCCGAAAATTAAGCCAGATCTGTCATTGAGCCGAAAAAATTTCTGAAAAGCCGTAACCGTAAAAAGCCGTAATGGCGGCATGGTTCTTTATACTTGGTGTTTTTGCGCCCTGTCTTCAATGACTTTTAGTTTAAATTTTTGTATAAGAAACGGCTGAAAACAGCAAAATCAAGCACAAAAGGATTGAATTTCGAAAAAATCTTGCGTTTTGAAATTACGGATTACGGCTTCCGTTACGGCTTTTTAAAAAGCCGTATCGTAAAAAAGCCGTAAAAATGCTGTAATATGGCCGTAAAACGGCGGACCAGATTTCTGAAAAAAGCCGTACCGTAAAAAAGCCGCAATACATACGGCCGTAATACGGAAAACCCGGTTACTCCGATCTCTATTCATTACTACGCCTCCCCCGTTTAAGCCTAAGTCCTAGTCTAATGTGTAGCCAAGCAACTTTTTAGGCTTAAGCTTATTTCTAAGCCTAATATTATTATTTCAAAAAAAAATTAACCTAGACATTTTGTACATATATTTAATTATAAAATAAAAGGCAAACGTTTCGCACACCAGCGAAAAAATTTGTCGTTGCTTCTGAATTTGAGTTTGACCCAGTTATGACATGTCAAATTCAAGGCTAGCTTGCCTTGGGGGTGTCTATTTTGGCCTATGGCGAAAAGACGATTAAATCTACTATTTGGGGGGTATTCCATACTGGGGGTATTCTATGCTGGGGGTATTCTATACTGGGGGTATTCTGTGTGGGGGTATTCTGTCAAGACACCGATGGAATCCATGGATTTCTAATGATATTGTGAATTGGAATTTGAATGGTCTTTGTGGACCCTATTCTCTGTCGTGTTATTATTTTTACATACTTTTGTCATTTTCCTCAAAATCTACATATATTTCCCCGTCTGTTGCAGCATTGAATACCGCAACTGCTACATGCTGAACGCGGTGGAGCTGCTGAGCGCTGTGGCGGACGTGGCGGGCACCAAGGTGTCCGGGCTGCAGATCGGCTGCCTGATCGACACGTCGATGGGCGAGCTGTCCTTCCACGCCCAGGGTCAGGACACCGGCATGAAGTTCAAGCTGGAGCCGAACGCCATGCTCTATCCGGCCGTCTTCTTCGTGCCCACCAGCAACGAGATTCTGCAGGTGAACGAAGCGTGCAGGAAAATGCGCATTTAAAATGTCAATTTTAACCCTCTCCAGTTCGAGCTGGGCCGCATCAAGTTCGCCTATCCGCTGTCGGCCGCCATGTTCAAGTGTTCCGCACGCTCCATCATCCCCTACTGCCCGCCGCGTCTCACGGTGGAGAAGCTCTGCCCCGTGCACTGGGCACGCATGCCGAATGCGTCGCTGCGCTCCAGTGCGCTGAAACTGTCCGAAACGAGAGGTGGGCAGGGCACAGACAGACATTCCGCAGGAGCTGAACAGCCAAATTCCGCATTTTGCACTAAAATTGTTGAGAAGGGTACTAGATGAGTAGACTCGCCCGCCCTCTTTTTTGCTCGCTACTCGCTACTCGTCAGAGCAAGGGAGGGGAACTAAAAAGTATGTAAAAACTAAAAACTGCTAGACAACTACCGAGTAGAAATCTATTGTAGAAATAGAAATGGTCTGACCTGCCCCTAATCCTAATTACGTAATTACTAATTAGTTTCTGAATCCATTTCTCAACAATTCGTTCATCCGCCCACAGGCTGGTCCGTGCTGTGCGGCGACCCAGTGCGTTCCATGATGGTGTACATTCCGGAACGGGACGAGTCAGTGGACATCCTGGAACTGATCGAGAAGACCGACCTGCTCAACTTCCACGCACGCACACTCAATTTGTACTGCAAACTAGCCGCACACGGCAACCAGAAAGTGGTCAGTGTTCGGAGAATTTTGGTAGTTGAATTTCACGAAAAAGCAATAAGACAATAACCCATAACCCAAAAAATATACTCGGCATCCAAAACCAGAAAAATCGTTAATTTTTAGACCCATACATATTTTGGTCGTTGAGCCTTCTTTGGACACATTCAAATTTGATTTTTAGATTACACACAAAAATTTGCACATACTGCAATAATATTAACTGTTTTTGCACAGGCGCATCAACTGTGTGCACACATTGACGAGCGCCAGCTGATCTACGCGGTGTGCAGTCCGTATTTATCGGGTCCTATGCGTCAGGGACTGATCAACTTCCTGATCGCTGTGCACCTGAAGAGCCACGCGGATGCGCGTCAGTCCACTGCGCGAGAATTCGTACTGCCGTTGGTGGCCAATCTGCACGACAAAAATGTGTACAGGTGGGTGATAAATGAATGAAGAAGTGATGATGTCGTTTGCTTCGCAGTGACGAGGAAGAGAGCCGCTATCCACGAGTGCTGGGCCCGGTGGTGTCCATTCTGCCGGTGATGAAGTGCGAGCCTGTCCAGACAAAGTGAGCAAACTCTTCAGTCCAATTGATCAAATTAATCAGATGAGCCGGTAAAAAGGATATCGGCAAACCAGCCTCACATTATTAAAACACCACCATAATGTAATGCATGTCCATTTTTGCAGCTCTCGCTCCTCGTTCAGTTCCACCGCGACCAACTCGGAGGTGCGCCTGTTGCCGCCGGAGCTGAACTTTGCGCTGCTCAAGGAGCACGTGATGACCGCATTTCGCGTGGCCACCCAGAACGCGGTGATGAGCTGTCGCGACTTCATCGGCGGCGACAACCTGAATCACTTCGAGCCGATCATGCGTCTGTTCGATGCGCTGCTCGTGATCGGCCTGTTCACCGACGACGACATCATCGAGCTGCTGCGCCTGATCCATCCACGCTCGTTTGCGGACGCCAAGGAGTTGGAGGAGAAGCCCCACCTGAGCAAGGGGCTGGCCGAGATTGAGCTGGCCGAGGGCGTCAAGCTGCAGTTCGTCAGCATTCTGGAGCACCTCTGCGACGTGCAGGCACGCCACCGCATCGAGTCGCTGATCGCGTTCTGCGACGGCTTCGTGTCCGAGCTGCAGCAGGACCAGTGCCGGCGCTACATGGAGATCAAGCAGACGGAGATGCCGCCCGCGGAGGCTGCGAAGCGCACCAAGGAGTTCCGCTGTCCGCCCAAGGAGCAGATGTTCCGCCTGCTGAACTGCAAGGTGAAGGAGGACCGCGCCAAGGTGATGCTGGACGACGAGGCCGACGACGAGGAGTGCCCCACGTCGGATGTGCTTCAGGAGCGGCTGCGCGACTTCTGTGCCGTGGTGGTGTCCAAGGTGGGTCGCGCCCGCAAGAAGGAGGAGGAACCGGGCGAACTGCTCGCGCTTGACGCATCCGAGGCGTCAGGGGAGGAGACGGCAGCCGACGCGGAAGAGCTGTCCTGGGTGGACAAGCTGGCCCAGCTGGTCATATCGGTGCCGCCCTCGCCCAAGAAGGAGACCGGCGTGGACTTGCGCCGCGGCACGGAGAACTTCCGCGAGCTGATCATTGGGACGCTGAAGCGCTGGGCCAACGAGCAGGACATCGAGTCGAACGCGCTGATCCGGGCCATCTTCAATCTGCTGCTGCGCCAGTACACCGGCGTTAAGGAGATGATGGATTGCATGGCGCAGACGTACGTGCTGCACGAGCGCAACGACCTGGACGTGCAGCAGTTCATCGAGTACCTGATGCAGATCCGAGAGCTGCTCAACGTGCAGCTGGAGACCGCGGAAGAGGCCATCCTGAAGCGGGGCCTCTGGCAGCTGATGAACAACCGCATCTTCTTCCAGCACCCCGACCTGATGCGGCTGCTGCGCGTGCACGAGGACGTCATGACGATCATGGTAGGGAAAACGATTGACAATCGTCTTCACAAACACTGTTTTAGATGAACGTGCTGACCGCACAACAGTCGGCGGTGGACGCTGCCGAAATGAGCGAACAGGCGCAAGCAGGATCCAACGTAAGCACACACAAATAATGATTAGAAAACCGCCTTGGAATTTGAGACTTTTGATCCCATCAGAACCTAATGAACCGATTATAGCGGATTAACTTGCATTTTATTGATTGATAGTATGTGACCTTGATCAGTCCTAAGTCCTGATATGTCTGTTATCTGCCATCGCTGTTTGCATTTTATACAAATATTTTCTCTGCAGAATGCCTCCGAGATGGTGGTGGCGTGCTCGCGTTTCCTGTGCTATTTCTGCCGCACCTCGCGCATGAACCAGAAGGCCATGTTCGAGCACCTGTCATTTCTGTTGGACAACGCAACCATGCTGTTGGCCCGGCCCAGTCTGCGCGGCTCGGTGCCCCTGGACGTGGCCTATTCCTCGTTCATGGACAACAACGAGCTGGCGCTGGCGCTGAAGGAGGAGGAGCTGGACAAGGTGGCCGTCTACCTGATGCGCTGCGGACTCCAGCCCAACTCGGAGCTGATCGCCAAGGACTACCCGGACATCGGCTGGGACCCCGTGGAGGGCGAACGCTACCTGGACTTTCTGCGCTTCTGCGTGTGGATCAACGGTGAGAACGTGGAGGAGAACGCCAACCTGGTGATCCGACTGCTCATCCGGCGCCCCGAGTGCCTCGGAGTGGCGCTCAAGGGCGAAGGCCAGGGACTGTTCGCCGCCTTCAAGGTGGGAAAGAAATGATGAATATTGGCAGTGGTGAGACAAGTAGGAAATAATAATCGGGGACTACACCTAATCGAAAAAAATAAGGACAGTTGTTCACTGACTTCTAATTGTCATCGATTAAATTGGTGGTTAATTGCAGCAATTTGGTAATTCAGCCATCGACCACGAGCTAGAAGCTATAGAGTATAGACATTTAAAGTTTAAACTTTAAAGTGAAAAGATAGAAAATAAAGAATGATAGATAACTGATAAGTGATAATGATAACTGATAAACAGAGTTTTTTGTATAAGTATAGGGCATCTCTCACAGCTCAGGCATATTTCTGATTTCAATTTATTTCTTTTCTGCAGGAAGCGATTCTGCTGTCGGAGGACATTCGTCGGCTGGAGGAGGGAGAGGACCCGATGCTGCTGCATTCGCCGATTCTGCGCGAGCACGCCAAGTACCCGAGCAAAGAGGCGGAGGGCGAGGACTACCTGGACCTGGGGGCCGCCATTCTCGACTTCTACTCGTCGCTGGTCGACTTGCTGGCCAAATGCGCGCCCGACCCAATGACAATCCAAGTGAGGAGGAGGAGGCATTCCAAAGCAGCAGAGAATATTTTGGGCAAGATCTAAATTAAAGACACATTTTGGTCCAAAAAAATGAACAAAAGAATTGAATGGAAGTCTCTTTGGTGGACTTTTGCAGGCGGGCAAAGGGGACAGTGTGCGAGCGAGAGCCATTCTGCGCTCGCTGATCTCGCTGGACGACCTGGGCCAAATCTTGTCGCTGCGCTTCACCATTCCCAACCTGATGGCCAACGGGGCCAGCCAAGACGGTAAGCACTGACCAACAGAGTTGGATTGTTAATTGAGCAAAGGCAAAGAACCTGTTTAAAAAATGGAAACAACAAGACAAGAAGAACGATTCTTATTTTTGTCTTAGACACAAAATTTTGATCCAATCAACTTTTGCTAGATGAATTGAAATTAAAAAACTAAATTGAAATTTTCGTTTTCGAGCTTTTTTTGGGGGAGGGGGGCGCAAAACGCAACAAATTCCAAACATGTTACTTTACTTATCTTTGCCATTGCTCCTCTGAATCTTGAATGCATTTGTGCTGTTTGGCCACTGCAGTGTGTGTGGATGCAGTCTTCCCTGGGGGGTTGCCCTCGTGTGCAGCTAACAATGACCACCGAATGGACGACGCAACCGAGACTAACCACCTTCACCACAACAACAACCAATTTGCTGGTGTTCCTCCAGCCTCATCATCGCCAGCAGGGCACTCGCAGCAGCACTCTCATCACAGCGAAGCAGCACAACATGGTGGTCATTCGTTGTTCAGCCGCGCCATGGCCAACACCAACACCACGTTCGCCAGTATTGCCGCCAGTCTGATTGGCAACGGACGCAGGCAACAGCAGCAGCGACGGGGCCGGAGAAGGGTGAGTCGGCAGAGCAGCCATCCGGACTGGCGAACGCCCGGTGCGGAGGGACACCAACAACAGCACCAGCGGTACAGAATGCGCGCAGAGACATCCATCGCGCACAGTCACAGTACTAATTTAATTAATATTAATTACATGAAATGCGCAAATGGCAAATTGGACAGAAATTCGCCCATTTGTTAAGAGGGATCTTGACCAACGAGGGATCTCGAACTGACTGACTTCCATTTTTTTTATTTTAATTGAAGAATTGAACTAGAATTAAATAGAACAAAAATTTAGCATACGGTATCTTTTTTAATTCTTTCAAAAACAAATTTACATATAAACGATTTTTTATCAAAAATTTTGCGACATTGCACGGCCGTCGGCCGCAGGTTTATTTTTTGGGGGTAATTTGAATAGTACAATATTTAACTGCAAGATAAGGCAACGATTTTACGAGGTGAGTCCCATTTGTGACGTTCGCCTCTGCTCACACCTCTCTCTGTTCCCCCTCCCTTCCATACCAACTCTTTCAACACTATCCTTCCTAATAAACAGAAGAACAAATATGAGATGAGAGTAAAAAAATAAACACACTTCTACCCTTTTTCTCAAATAATTTTCTTTTAGACCTTAAATTCGCATAATTCTAATTATTAAATATTAGCATAGTAGGTCTTGTGTGTTCCGAAGTTCCGAACTGCAATTACCTGCTACATGCGCCCATTTATGTTTTTTAGCAAAAGATTTGCGCGAATAGGTATAAATCCAATTTGACGTTTGCATTTGCACTCGCCTATCTGACCCACTCTTCTCTACTCTCAGCATTTTTATGGTTTTCATCATTTCTCAAATATCCATTTTGAATTTTGAGTTGCTTTTTGGGATTCAACAGAAACTGACCGACTTCCATTTTTAATTTTTATTTTAACGCCGTAAATAAAACAAATACTTATCTAACATATCTTTTTAAATCGTACTAGAAATTTACATTTAACTATTAAATAATTTTTTTCTAACAAAAATTTTGCCCTTTCGACCAATCGCCTCTAATATTGGGGTTAGTTCGAATAGGTATATATTTAATTGCAATGCAAGGCAACGATTTTACGAGGTGAGTCCCGTTTGTGACGTTCACCTCTGCTCACATCTCGCTCTGTCCTCCTCTCCTCTCTCTCCCATTCCAATTCTCTTTCAACAATACCCTTCCTACAACATCAAATATGAGAGAAAAAATCTAAAAATTAAAAAACAAAAGCCGCTACCTTTTTCTTCTCAAATAGTATCTTTATTTAGTGGTTACTAAATATTTTTAATTTCAAGACAGATATCAACATCACTAATTTTTGGATCACATTTTATCAAATATAAAATGACCAATAAAGTTGCCCAAGTCCCAAACACAATAACCATTAACCATTCTAGTGGACTCTCCATTGCCCCGGCTGCCGCCACTCGCGTCGCCGACGCCCTCCGAGGAATCCGTGTACCACAGTGCGGAGCAGTCGCCCACCAAGTGCCATCATTCGCGTCGTCCCTCCTCGCCTGCTGAAAAGCAAACAAAGTGCCTTCCAAAGGCGACGCCGCCCCAGTACAACGAGGTGCCGAAAACTCCGAAATAATACCTCAAAATGCGGCAAAATAAAAAAAACAAAGATTCGAAGAATTAACTGAGCTCTAACACAGCGATTAACACATTTTGCGCTTTCTAATAATTGTGCGACTAAAATGTTGGCATTTCATTTTTATAGGCACTCTTCTGCCGCCGGAAGGGACAGCCGTTGCCCAAGAAGAGTGCATGCAGTGAGTGGACAACAACAGTCTCAGACCAACCAAATTGCTCTAAACTATTAAATATTTTTGAATGCGCTGGACTAACAACCTATTTCTTGTTTTGCCTTGCCCCAACCCAACCCACTCTTCCCTGCGTAATTCTATTTGTTCCCCAGACACCGGTCCGCTGCCCGGGCTGCTGCCGAACCACAAGCAGTCGGTGCTGCTGTTCCTGGACCGCGTGTACAGCATCGACTCGCAGGAGATGTTTTTCACCTTCCTGGAGCAGTCCATTCTGCCCGACCTGCGTGCCGCCACCATGATGGACTCGCCCAAGGCGCTGGAGTCGGACACGGCGCTGGCGCTGAACCGCTACCTGTGCAACGCGGTGCTGCCTCTGCTCACCAACCACGCCCAGTACTTTGCGGACGCAGAGCACCACGCGGCACTGCTGGACGCAACACTGCACACGGTGGGCACTGGACGTGAAGAGAAAAGAGTGACGTACATATGAGATCTAAGGGAATCGGGCAAAACGTTGGGGCGTGCGGGGATCGAAGGATCGAACCCCACATCTTTAAAATCCATTGCCTTTGGGAAGTCTCTTCTTCTTTCTCTTCTTTGTTAATTATTAGTATAGAAGGGATCAAGAGAATGAGAGAGATATAGCGCACAAAGAAATTAAGATAGTTGCCTCACAAAAGAAAAAAATGTTAATGCCTTTAAAAAAGGGAGGAAACATGGGAAACAAAGCAAGAATGAGAATAGTAGAGAAGAGTAGAAACCTAGAAACGACTGCCAGCAATTGATGCTGGAAGGGAGATTTGTAATTTGTATCATATGGTCATGCAATCCTCTTTATTGTTCTCTGCTCACAATAATTTGATCCAGCGATTAGGTAATAGCTTTGTTTATTGAAACTTTCACATATGTATGTATTATTTGCTGCTCTTCAGTCTTCACACCACTTTGTATGTATGTTGCCACCACAGTTATTTTACCACGTGACCTTATAGAGGTTGGTGCAACTCGCACCATTGCAGTTGCCTTGACAGCTGCCCAGATCCACCCACAGACCGGCCTTGTTGCACTGAGTGACCAGCGCCTGTTTCACCTGTCCATGTGCAAAACACTCACTTTTTGTGTCTATTGGCACACTCTCCTTTTACCCCGAATCCGGTGCCTCCATCGCATTGGGTGTTGCCGTCGCAGGGGAACCCATCCTGGCAATTGAAGTAGTAGTTGAAGCCGTCGCTCATCGGGAACGAGAGACCGCAATGGGAGCGCAGGTCATACTGGACGGAGCAATTGCCGGTGGCGGTGTTGCAACGGTCCACAACGCTGGACACCACAGTGCCGTTCTGCAGAACACAATCAGTCACAAATCAAAAGTCATACAATCATTCCCCCTATTTACTCATCAATTGAACTCTTCCCTGGTTCTAAATACTATTTTTGTTTCCTCCCCCAAAGGTTAGCGGCCTTTGGCTGTATTTAAGGAAGAGGTCAAGATCAATAGGGTCCTCGCCTTTTTGTAATTTTCTTTGCTCACGCTCCAACTCTCCACTTTTGGCATTCTCTCTACTTCAAAAAATAGTCAAAAAAGCGATTCTACTTTGGGCGCATCCAAAGTGGAACCGTTAGTCAGATCAAAAAGTTGTCTGTCAAACATGACTACTTTTCATAATGCCAAAGAATTTTTTGTTCCACACGTCCTAGACATAATTTAATCCTCCATTCTACACCCAATTTGTTCAATCTTTACCTACAAAGTGTTTGTGTCCTCCATTCTACACCCAGTTTGTTCAATCTTTACCTACAAAGTGTTTGTGAAATGTTCACACAAAATCAACCGACCTCCGCGGTGCAGTTTTTGTTCACGCACGAGAAGCCACTGGGGCAGTAAAATGTGTAATGCCACTGGATGTTGGCTGTGTCCATCACGGTGATGTTGTCTCCGCAGTTGTCCAGCCCAGTGAACTGGAGGGAGGAGCCGACAAAAAATGCAGAAAATAGCAAAAACGACAAAACAAATTGCATTTTTGGGTTATCCAGAGGACAGATTTGAATTTTTGCTATTTTTAACTTATTTAAGTACCCCTGCCTCCTAGAAAAGGGATACAATTTTTTAACTTATTTAAGTACCCCTGCCTCCTAGAAAAGGGATACAATTTTATTTACGTCAGAGAAAGTGAAAATAAGAACGAATTTCTACTATGCAAATACCCTCTCCATTTTCGAAGCTAAATGGGCCTTTGAGCAGATCCGTAATGACTGATGAGTGATGACCATTGATCACACATCAAATGGTATTTGCGTAGTGAAAGGCATACACTTATGCAAATGACTTTGTGCTGCAATTTATTCCAATGAAAAAATTTATGAATGTTTAAACTTTATTTAAAGTAAGCAATCATCTGAAGTGGAAAATAAAGCTTATTGCTTATGCAAAGTAGCTTTACATTTTGGTACAACACAGACTTTATTCTGTAATCTTGATAAAACCTTCACCTTTTTTAAATTAAAAAATCTTTTTCCCCTAATTGAGCCCTCACATAGTTGCACAATTTGTTTATTGTAATGTCTCTTGCCCCAGGTGTATCGGATGAATCGATTGCGCTCGTTGACCAAGAACCAGCGGGACGCGGTCAGCGACTTCCTGGTGGCGCTGACGCGCGAACTGCCGCCCGCGATGATGGTCAAACTGTTGCGCAAAGTGATCATGGACATCCAGCAAATGACCGACAACGTGCTCGTGCCGTTGAGGGTACACACCCATTTTCATCCAGATGTGTTTTGCATGTCTTACCTATTGCAGATCATGACGCTGCACTACGAGCGCTGCAACAAGTACTACGGGGGCGGCAACTCGTACGGCGTCGCTTCAGAGACGGAGAAGCGCCTGTCCATGCTGCTCTTCTACGCCATCTTCGACTCGCTCTCCTCCAAGCCCTACGACCCGGAGCTGTTCGGCAAGGCGCTGCCCTGTCTGACCGCTATCGGCTCCTCCATCTCGCCCGACTACGCGCTCACCTCGGAGCGCGCCGAGCTGACCAAGGTTTTTGCAGGCAATCCGATGAAAAATTGCTACTTTCTTCAGCCCGACTCGTCGGCCGAGGGCGTGTGGGTGCCTCGGCCGGCGGACGACACGCGCGTCGCGCTGAACAACGAGCTGAACGCGATGACGCACAAGTTCGCGGAGCACTACCACGACTCGTGGGCGGCGCGCAAAATGGAGAAGGGCTGGACGCATGGGATGCTCTACTCGCGCAAGGCGCTCACCCACCCCCGGCTAGTGCCGTTCGCTCGACTCCAGGAATATGTGAGCGACAGTGATGAGTGTACATACCTAAACTGGATGGAATTGCCTGTGCAGGAGCGCGAGTTCTACAAGGAGCGCTGCGCGGAGTGTCTGCGCGCACTGCTCGCCTGGGGCTACCAGTTCGAGCTGGTCGACCACGACGCCAACGAGCGCGCCAACCAGAGCCGCGTTCTGTCGGGCCACTCCGAGAAGGACTTCAACCCGCGCCCGGTGGACCTGTCCAACATGAACCTGGAGAAGGGCATGCAGCACGTGGCCGAGCGCATGGCCGAGAACTCGCACGCCCTCTGGGTTTGGAGTGTTCAGGTTGCTCTGTGCATTCCCCCCTCTGTGATTGCAGGCGCGCAAAGTGTTCGCCGACCTGGCGGACAACAGTGCCCAGTGGAGCAGCATGCCGCTGGCACTTGTGCCCTGGGACCTGCTGACGGACTTTGAGCGGCGCAAGGACCGCTTCCGGGCGCAGGAGATCCTCAAGTTCTTCCAGTACCACGGCTACCGCCTCGGCGTGTCGGCCGACTCCGAGCAGGCGGCGGCCATCGAGCGCGTGAAGGCGGAGGGCGCCGAGCGCAGCTCGGTGGAGAAGGCAGCTTTGCGCTCTCTCCAAAATGAGAGATAAAAAAGCACGTTTGTAGCGGTTCGCGTTCAACCTGCTCGAGAAGCTGCTCGCCTACCTGGAGCAGGCCAACGTGCGCATGCGCTCGCTGAAGCCCTCCTACGAGCTGACGCGGCGCAACTCGTTCCGGCGCGAGGGCCAGGACGTCAAGTTCTTCGAGAAAGTGGTGTTGCCGCTGATGTTCGCCTACTTCAACGCGCACAAGCAGTATTTCCTGGCCAGCAGCTCTATCGTCCAGACGGGCACGGCGTCCAATCGCGAGAAGGAAATGGTCGCGAGGTGAGCGGATTTGTGTGATTCATTTAGTTCTGGGCTGCATTTTGATTTGTCTAAATCCAAAATTAATACTGAAAGTTCAAGTCTACACACCTTGGAGAAGCACTGGTTGTACTGCTTGTACATGGTAGTCAAACAAATATGTACATAATTCAGTCGATTGAAGGTGGGAAACACGAATAGGTACCTAAGCACCAAACATTAAAACAAATGTCCTTCATTCCCAACTGATTCATGGCCATCACGTTCAAGCAGTACTAGATGGAAGATTTGTTCGAAAATGGCCCTTTGAATTTGCATACCAAAATGAGCACCATCAATTTTGCACAGTCTGTTCTGCCGTCTGGCCGGTCTGCTGCGCATCAAGAACCATGCATTCGGCAGTGTGGCCAGGATCACTGTGAAGTGTCTGCAGGGACTGACGCAGGCGCTCGACGTGCGCACCCTGGTCAAGACCAACTCGGACATTGTGCGCACCGGCCTGTTGTGCTTCTTCAACAACTGCGCGGACGACCTGTTCCTGGCGGTGTACGAGCTGAAGGAGAGCGGCCAGTACTCGCTGTTGCGCGGCGAGAACCTCAAGTCGTGGATCTCGTTGGAGTTCGCCTTCCAGATGATCATCCCCGTGCTGACCTCCATGTTCCTGCATCTGGCCAAGCACCACTTCGGCACGGAGCTGCTGCTGGACGACATCCAGGCGGCCTGCTACAAAATATTGGACAGCCTCTACATGTGCGTTTGTTTTGGGCAGATCCAGATCTACCCGAGCTGATTCAGAATCCATTTCTGATCAAGCCAATTCCAGTCCAAAATTGGCTTGATCTGATCGCTTTTGAAATTGGCCCCCTTCCATTTGAGGGTGACCGGTCTGTCGGACGCGTACGTGCAGCGGCGCAACATCCAGCAGGAGGTGGAGAAGCACCGCTCGGCACTCGGGCAGTGCCTGAGCGCGTTCGCCGCCTGCTTCCCGGTGGCCTTCCTGGAGGGCGAGTTCAACCCCAACAACAAGCTGTCCGTGCTGGCCAAGACGCAGGACCAGTCGGTGCAGGTGCAGGAGATGCTGCAGCACCTGTCCCAGCACATCCCCGAGCTGGACAAGCTGCTCACCTGCATCGAGCAGTGCGCCGACAAGGGCATCCCCTACGGGGACCAGCCGAACACCTACGACGTGGACTTGCCCCTGATGTGCTCCTACCTGACATACTGGTAATCGGGGCTATTGACTGTTGTACCTATGGGAGCATACCGCACTTCAAGCCCGATAATAGCCTTTTCCACAAAGATAATTGCTGTGAAAGGTTTAACTTGTCCAAAATGCTCAAATCAATCAGCCTCATTAATCATTCAATTTAGCACTTCGAAGCGAGTCGAATGAGTTATATAAATGATTGTGGATTTGCGACTTGAAAATATTATGGAAATCTTTGAAATTTAACTAGGGAGGGGGCAAAGAGGAGAAGGGGAGAAACAGAGCTGTGAGGGGAATTGGAAACAATGATGGACACGAAACAGTCAGACTATAACTTGAAAGAATGGAAAGCGCCACGCTTTAGTGTATTTGGAGTTTCAGCCCCTTTCATCGAGACGAGTCGAGAGTCGAATAAGAATTAAAAAAAAGACTCGGCAAAAATGGAATTATAACTTCCAAATCTTTTATTGGCTAAATGTGTGCAATCCAGGTGGCAATACGGGCCCGAGGGCCAGGCGCGTCCGCCCATCCAGATCACGCAGACCACCAGTGCGCACATCAACCGCCTGTTCTGCGGCCTGCTGCGTATGCTGAAGGACCACGTGGGCAGGGAGAACGCGCCCTGGCTGTGCCGCGCCCACTTCTTCGCGGTGCCGCTCATCCAGTACGTGACCTGCGACCCGGTCAAGGACAGCATGCTCCCGGTGGCCGAGCACCTGCGCAAAATGGCCGAGAAGGCCTACGCGGACGAGGAGAGGTAGGTCCATAGCCAAACACGCTTCTTCCATTTAATCTCCAAACAAGTCACCAAGATAATGTCTGCCAATTTGGGTATATCGGGTTAACACAAAGATTGGCTGGTTTTGCACTTGTTTTAGACAATTTGACAAATTTTAATTGCCATAACCAATGGCAATAACCAATGGCAAAATCTTGACTTGAACTTGGCGTGCAAAAATGGGGCATTTGAGGCGTTCACTTTGCTATTCAACTGAAAATGCCCAGAATGCGCACGCATCCGGACGAGGCAGACGACGCCACGGTGGCAGAGGACAATGCGCGCCTGGTGCGCGACGTGTACGCCTTCTTCCCCATTCTGATGAAGTACACCGATTTGCACCGCGCCAAGTGGCTCAAGGCGCCCTCCTGGGAGAGCGACGGCATCTACGAGAACGTGGCCGTCATCTTCCGCATCTGGTCGCTCAGCCAGCACTTCAAGCGCGAGGAGCTCAACTACATGGCCCAGTTCGAGGACGACGAAGGTGCGTGGGGGCAATTAATAGAGAGAGGCTGGAATAAAACTTGTTTGGAACCCCGAGAGCTCAGTCAGACACGAACACGATAGCTGAATTGTCACTTAGTGGACACTTAATCGAATATCGAATGAAAGCTTCGTGGAAATGTGCGATGACTAGCGCTCCAACTCACGCTCGAGATCAAGACATTCAGTCACTCTCAAACATCGCATGTTTCAGTTCGAAACTAAAATATAGGAGTAAGAGTCGTCCGGAAACAAAGAAACAAATATATTTAATTTATTGCGACAATTCCTTTGCCTTAGAATGAGTATAAAAACAGGGGGAACAAAGGCTGTGGATTGTGAGCGAAACTAAAATATAGGAGTAAGAGTCGTCCGGAAACAAAGAAACAAATATATTTAATTTATTGCGACAATTCCTTTGCCTTAGA
>VAHH01000212.1:0-45157 GCA_013357305.1 Radopholus similis
TCAGAAGGTCGTCAATGATTTCCTGAAGTCAAAAAAAGATCACTCACAATTTAAATTGATCTCGATCCACGGACTGGCACGTTCCGGTGCCAGGGTGTTTGAGGTCAATCAATGTAAAGCAAATTATCTTCTTATCAAAGAAACTATTTTGCCATTTGCTTTACCTATCGCTGCCTATGGAGATGGATCCGGTCTGAAAGGGTTGCGTCCAGAAGTCATCTTCACAGCTACGACCATAAATAGGATGGTTGCGAAAAGGAAAATCAGAATAGAATGTGCGAAAAAGATAATAGTGAGTCTTGAGTAATCTTAATTAGCAATGTGTGCATTGGGAACATATATTACGCCGGCCTTTTATGGAGTGGACTTGACAAGATGGTCGGGGACTGGTGAAAACCGGTAAATAGAAAGAATGATGAATTGCCCAAAATTGTAATCAGACTACTTGGGGTTTGGGAGTAAATTTATTGCGTAAGTGTGTGTTCACTCTCTCTTGACTGGTCATTCGGTGAGCAATCGTATGATGAGCGTGTGATCATTCTTGCTCATTTCTAGTCTCTGAACTGGACGAAGTTATTTTTGTCCATGCGGCGACAGACTTATATCGTTATTTCATATCGAACTTCACGCTTAAAGATCGATTAAGGACCAATGCGCTCACTGGAACCGAAACTGCCACCAAAGATGCCCATAAACCGGCGGATTGACCTCAAAATCAAAGGTGCTTTCCCCGCTATATCTTTTATTGTCCATTGCCCTCCTCCGTTTTGCGCTTCGAAGAAGTAGGCATAATAACGATTGATCGTTTCAAAACTAGTCCAGACTGGATGGAGGACATGTTCAGATTCAGATTTTCAGTTCTCGTTGCGCATTCGGAGAACGCACTGAAAATGGAAATTCAACTCAGCCAGTAGTCCCCCTCCCTCCCTCCTTACTTTTAGCTTTAGCTAATAAACTAAATGAATTCAAGCTTTTTTTATTCATTGGATTTCCCTTAAAGAATAATATTTGGATGTTGTCTGATCCTCAAAACTCACTTTCCCATTTGTAATGGATTTGGTTCGTTCAAACTGAGCAACCCGGTTGGCGGATTCAAGAAGAAGTCCAACCACTTTGTGGAGGGAGGTCACTACGGAAACCGCGAGGACCAGATCAACAAACTTCTTGAGCGCAACAAAAAATAAGCGAGCGAAAACTACTCATCGTTCATTTTTATACAGAAAATCCTCGCATTCATTTGAAGCTATAAGTGGGTATTGAGAGTAAAAAACAGCAAATTGAAGTCCTAGATTATATAAAATGGGTTTTGATTCTTTGGATTGATCACGCTCTTTTGCTGCAACTAAAAAAGTATTTGAGACCGGCGATAGGACTAAGATAAAACGGAAAGTGAGCGAAAAATTGATGTGTAGTGGGTTGGACGGACGGCACTCGGGGCATTTCGTGAGAATTGATTGATTGGGCACAAGTTATTTGGATCAAAATATCAATGGGAAAGTGTTATGGGATGGAGCAAGGGGTTCTCATTTTTTGAGTCGGAGAGTGCCGTATCACACGATCAATTGAATAAGTTGAGCTGGCCGCTTCTTTGAAGGACTCCGGAAGTAATGGGTGGCACTGATGAGGCTGACGGAGATGTGGCGGATGGGCAGACCAGGTTCCCGATGCCGAGCTCCACACTGCCGCACTGCGAGAGAGTGCTCGCGATGTGCATGCTGTTGAGTCCGCCGGCGACACTTTTGTCCACCAGTCCCATGAGTGAGGGTCGACTCCGCTCGGCTGCCGTTGAAGACACTACAACGGGCGGGATCGCAACCAAGGGAGGGACGGTGTTTGTCGTTTCTGGCGGAGATGCATTCGCGATGCTGTTGCCTTTTGAGCCAGTCGGGCAACTTGAGAGGATTCTGACCGCGTCGTCCAGATGCGAACAACTGCCGCTCTTTGAGAGACTCTGAGAGGCGTGAAACAAACATTATCTGAGAATCTTTGCCAGAACTCACAATCAAATCGCTGATCGTGTGTATTCCACTGTTCGGATGGCACACCCGTCCGTTCAGCACTGCAGAAATGTGCGAATTTTGAATAGCGGTCCGGCTCAACGCGAGAATTGGTTTGACTGGGAATTGGAGGTTCGAAGGTTGGAATCGGTCGCTCGAGAGGCGCTTCAATTGCTCGCTTGGGTTCATCGAATGCGACAGAGAGGAGAAAATGGCTGGCTGCATCTGAGAGGACATTGGCTAGGGGTAAAAACCTAAAAACGATTAATCTGACTGCACCTGGTCGGAGCCGTAGAATCCAGACTTGGCCGGCGGCAGACCCTTGTGCTCTCGGAACCGCTGATAGCGCGAGTCAATCTGAACGCACTGCAATATTAATTGTAAATGTCGTGGATTTAATAAACTTAAACAGTAACAAAACTTTGGGAAATAACTCAGGACCACCCAACACCAAAAAGAGCTGCCCAAAACAAAAGTCCCACTTCAACAGTATTCACCGTTCTGGCACTAACCCTTTTCGAGGTTCCAATTTTTGAATGGGACCAAATGTCAACCACCTAGACATTTGGAGCTTAGCACAGTGAGTGAAATGAAAGAGTTACTTCTTTCCGCAGATTGAGCCTTTTGATGCTGAAGTCCAGGTCACGGGTGCCAGGTCTTCCTGGCGCTCCAAGTTTTGGCGGACTGTAGCCTGAAAAACCACTCGATCGAAGGGTAATATTTGTTGTATCCCTTCCAATTTTGACGAACCCTCAAAAGAGTCGACACTTCTCGTGGAGGGCGACGGGAGTGGGACGGTTTGCCGTGGGGTTTGGGTCGGAGTTGTGGGGAATTGGAAGGAGCAGCCCTGTTCCTCCTGTTGCTGTTCTCCTCCGCTGTCTCGATCTTCCGAGAACAGAATGGGCGAACAGGACGCGTCCTTAAACAGCTTCCCCGTCCCCGGGGGAGTGCCAACAATCTGCTGCTGTTGCAGCACTTGTGCACTTCTGCCGGCCTCCAATTCGCACTGCACTCCCTCCTCCTTCAGGCACTGGACCCTTTCCACAACTGGCGTCTCTCCCTCGTCGAAATCTGCCTCCTCCTCTTCGCTCTTCAGCTCACTCAGCACGTTTTGTTGGCGTGACAGCAGCCGCGAGGGACTCAGCCGACGGAAGTGCTTCCTGTCTCCGAAGGTTGTTCTGACCGCCTCCATCAGTGCTCGGGAGGGCACATCGAAAGCCTGTGCGCCGCCAACCGCCTCGATCTGGTTCGCCAAAGAGGCAGAAGAAGACCGTTCCGCCGTTGTCTGTTCACTCTCCATCGAAGGCGAATTCTCAGGTATTGACGTTGAACAACAGGGCTGCTCGTTTCCGTTGTTGCTGAGAGAGCTCAGATGGGGTGAGGGTCCGTATCTGGCGGAGAACATGGGCGTGTTGTAGCAACTGGAGCCGACAGACAGACAGAATAGAACAACGCTCGTCCCCCCAAAACAGACCCCGAATCCGCTCCCTCCAATTCGCTGGCCAGCGAGTCGTACAGCGAATCGGTGCTGTTGCTTCTCCTCGGAGCAGGCATCGCATTGGCCTCTTTCTCGCGAAATACGCGGACCTCCTCCTCGGTCTCCCTGAGCGCGGCGATCAGATCGAAGTGCTGTTCCTGGAGCTGCCCCATTTCCTGGACCAACTGCTCGTGGCTGGCTGTTGCCTCTTCCAGACGGGAGTTGAGGTCGTCGTTTTCCTCCCAAAGCTGCAAACACAAATCAATCGATACTTCCCCCAAAATCATCCAACACACCAGCTTCTCGCGGTTCTTCTTCTGGGCAATTTCCCTCATCAGTTTCTGCACCTCTTCTGCCTGCGCCCCGCATTGCCGACCCTTTTCGTTCAGTTGCACGTGCAGCTGGGCCACCTTCAGGTTCGCCGCCCGCAGCTGGGATATGTACTCGCTGACCCTGTGCTCCTCCCTCCTCTCCACAATCGCCTTCAATTCCTCCAACTGTTTTCCCTGCAATTCAACCGGTTTTTATCACCCATTTCACTTTTTTGTTTTTTCCACCCCAACCTTCGTCCGCAGTTCCGCATTCTCGCTCTCCAGCTGTTTGATTTTCCTCTCCAACTTCCCCAAATTGGACTGTCTGAATTGAGAACAATTATTTCGGGAATAGACTACAGCTGCCCATGATTGCCTCAAATCGTCCTCGGTCTTCTCGTCGGCATCCTGCTCGTCCTCCAGCCCAACAATCGCACGGAACAGATCGCTCCGCTGCTTGAGCTGCCGCTTCAGCTGTGCTATCGCGTCGTTGCTGTTTGACAGGGACTCCTCGAGGAATTCATTCCTGAACCATTCATTCATGGATTGTGTTTCTGGACTTTGAAATTATTAAAATGTTGGTTCATTTACTTCTCCTGCAACTCCTTGTTCTGCTCCAAAAGCGAATTTCCAAGTCTGGCGGCAACCTCGAGGTCTCGCTCTCTCTGAAAAATGAATTCCCAAAACTGGAACAGTTTTATTAATTGTGGAGGTACTTGGTCGAGAATCATCTTCATTTCCGACGAAGTCGGCTCCTCTGCCGACGTTCCCGCTGATCTCGCCTGCCGGTGGTGCTGATGCCGCTCTTTCCTACGCGAAGACATTGGCAACAACGACGTCAATGTCCGGAATTCTGAAATTGGAACAGTCTTGCCAATGCATAATATGTAAATGGGTGAAAGGGGATTGCGGATGGGTTCATCTCTTATCACCTCATCAGGTGTGGCATTTTGCGCAAAATATTGCTGCTCTAATAAAGGGATTGTTCTCCGGCGGCCCTTCGTTCTTCGCCGAGCAATTATCCCCCAACAGGAGGCGATTTACCATTGATTTAGTGTGGAAAAGGGAACGAAGAATTGGAGGGTCAGTGGGATTAAAAACGGGCGCGCGGGCGGGCTTGGGGGATTGTCGGCCGCCGTTTCCGATTTTCAAGGACACCGATTCGATTCCATTTCCTCAGCGGGCTGTTGCTGCCTTTTCATCGGCTGGCCCTAATTGTGCGCAATTCCTTCGGGGCGCTAATCCATGTCCCATTCAGCTGGCCATTGGGACAAACAACTCGCGCACTTACGCAATCGACAATTCATAAAACATGAACGCGGATAAGTCCCGGCAAGCAGCGGTGGCGAAAAGAAGACGCGAAGAAATAATGAATGGCGGGACTGCAAAAATAGACAAAATGAGTGGAGGAATGATAGCGTTTGGGCGGACAGACGGGGAGAGAGTGCAGAGTAAGCGTCCATTCCCTAGTTCCCCACCCCCTCTTCCTCCATTCCATCTGCTCGCGAGGGAGGCGACGAGCCAGCCGCGGCTGGTGGTGGGGATGGTGCGGCGGAGGCAGAGGTGTGCGGGGAAAAGATCAGCGAGAAATCAACCATAAACCGAATGGTGCAAAAAATTGGGTGAACAAACCATGAAGAAAATGTCTCCGATTTATGTTCAAAATTAAAACTACTATACGTAAATTTGGGGGAAAACCTCGCCCAAAAGTCCTAAAATGTTGAGACAAAAAAAAGGTGATCCTGGCCAATCAAATACATATTTTGGCCATTTGATTGATGGGCCAAGAATGTACATATTAACCTCTTCATCAAAGGTGGGGAGGAGAAAATGGAGGAACAAAGCGGAAGAAACGATCAATAAAAGAGCAAAATGGGGCACGGGGCGAAAGAAGAGGAGAAACGGCTCCAAGGAATGGAGTTAGGGCTAACGGGCAAACAGAAGAAAAATGGGTGAAGTGGTTGGTGGGAACAACAGTTTGGGGTGAAGGCAGAGAGGGCGGCAATCAAGGACACTTTACGGTGCTACCGGAGAGTGCGGAAAACTTTTGTTAAAATGCAAAAGGTTGACAATCTTCGCGCACCACATTTTGCCTATTCGCTTATTCCCGTATTTTCTATCTATACTTTATGTGGTACTCCACATTCTCTATCAATTTTTATTGTGCATTAAAGTTGATGGGACTCAAAATTGGACGTGGACTGCTGTGGTGGGCAACCAATAAAAGCGGCAAAACAAGTGCATCGGAGGGAATCGGATTTAGAAGCTCAATGGCAAAGATTGAACTTTCTTCATTTCAGGCGCAAACTCGTCTGCTGGAAACTTTGATCTTAGGGATGCCCTCTCCCGCTCTTTTTAAGCAGTCAGTCCAAAGGTGTAGTCAAAAGAAGCGGAAATAAAACTTGGCGTGAATCCCATCCCCACATTGTAATGGGAAATTAGACCCTTCGGCGGCGGTTTCCAGCAAAAAGAAGTAAAAAGAAATTTGATATAACGGACAGATGACGGACTTGTTGGAGAGGAAAGCACAAAGAATAGGAGGTGAGTGAAGAGGCCAAGCAGCAGCAGATGAATGAATGGGTGGGTGTTGAATGCTGCGGGCAGGGAGAGATGTTAAGTGGCGGACAACCCGGAGGGTGGGAGGAATGGGTGTACAAATAAGATAATATGAATTCGGAATGGTCGAAATGTGGATTCCAGGCTTTTTTGGCCTCGTGACATTGATGTGATGATGACTTCGTCACTGCTTGGATTAAAGTTTAAGCGGATGCGGATGGAAGAAGCACTGAGTGGGGGGTCAACCCAACTCGACCAGACTAACCCCTCTTTGACTTGCGGGCCCCTAGGGCACATTGTGTATGGTCGAGTTGGGGTGGACCCCTGAGCGGGATTAAGATTTTTAATTTTTTTGACTTTTATTTTAGACTCGAAATTTGTGAAAAACATATTGCCAAATGCAACTCGAACCCAACAACCCAACTGCATAACTGCAATCCCCGCTATAGGCTATATGATACAGCGTTTTTAAATTTTTAATGGACCCGAGATTTGTAAAAAAAGGGTCTTAGAAAACAAAAAATTCGAATTGAAGCAATTCATGTTAATTTTTAATCAGCCAACAATCCCCATTCAGTGGCAGCAAAAATGTTTTCGAATGATGCACAAGATATACTTGTTGGTTCTTCGCAGCCCTCTAATAAACGACAATATTCATTGCCAAATACCAATCTCACCAATGTGGATAAAAAGGAAGTGGAACAAATCTTGTGTTTACTTAGCGAGCGTAAAGCAAAAGCGGCTAGTGGTAAATGGTAATGGTAAATGAAAGAAACAGTACGGAAGGCGACAAGTCGGAGCAAGGAAATAGAAGTATGGGGCTGATCAGAGATTCACCAGTAGTGTTTTATAAATACTTTTACATAGGTATAATGAATAATGATAATACGAATTTTTCGATGATGTGTTTCATTAGATCAATTGTTTGTTCAATATGTACCTCACAGTCACAGTTTATGTCATCGGTACATCATCTGATTTTTATGTCTGCGAACTGTAAAGAATCAAAGAGAAGATCGTTATACTTTAATTAACAGGTGATTGGGAAGTGATGATTTGTGTCAAGCAATCAACTACTAATTGATTTAAATGTTTGTGATATTGATATTCTCCTCTTCCACTCCATTTTTAGAATTTAATACTTTTTTATTTATAAATGCCGGAAAAATCGTCCTCACATTCAACAACTCACTTTCTCAAATCAATTAAACGAAATTTGATATCAATGGGTGGCCATAAGCCGATTGGTGATTAAATATAGTCCATGTATTGAACACAATCAAATAAAAGTATGCAAATTTATTTTTTGTTTAATAATCCTCAAATAAATTATGGCCGTCCAAAGACAACCGCGTTCAGTGGTCTATCAAAAGGGTCTTTCTCGGAAACATCGGTATTGTCTAAACTTCTTGGCCCAAAATCTTGCCCAACTCTATTGCGAGTCTCTGAAAATCGCAAAAATACAAGAAAATATGTGCAATCATCACACCTTAGTGTCATCCTTGTACAAAGCAAAGACGTCTTTCATGTCCTCAAACTTCCTCCTGTCCTCTCGATTTTTCATCCTTTCGATGTTTTTGTTTCGCAGCAAAACTGCCAACTCCCGAAGATCCGACTTTGTGGACTCGTCCAATAGAGACCAATCTATTGTCTGTACTTTGTTGACAAAGATTTCTATGGCTCCAATGTTGTTTTGCATATTCGCCAGGGAAATGGTGTCACGATAGAACCCGTATTTGTGACAACTGGCGATTGATAATATTGCAACTTTTAACTTTTCGAAAATTATAAATACCTGTTAGCCGTTTCCCAGCAACCGTAGGTCAACAAATCTCGTTGACCTGCCCGGTCGAATAGAACCTTGACCAATTCTGATGCGTCGTTGTGACCCACCAGCACCAAGCCAAACTCTTTTTCGTTGGTTTTGCAGAATTGCTCTACAATCAAAAAATGGAATAGAAAAATAGAAATCAAAGGAAAAACCTAATGCGAGAATAGCCGCTAGCCAGGCTGCCTCTGCAGAAAAACGGATGTCATTCGCCACCCATCTCGCCTTGGCAAATTCCAGAGCTGTCGCAGGCGTTAGTTTTTGCGGATTCGGTGCGGTCTGAAAGAGAAATAACGGTTAATATGTTTACTCTTTCAAAGTATTGAGACTTTACTCTTTTTAACTTCCACCATCGTTTTATGTCGGCACCGCAGTTCTAAAGCCCCCACCACTTTTGACTTTGTAAATATTGAATAAAAATTAAAGTAACCTTAGTCTGCCGAACAAGTTCCCAATAGCATTGCGAGCACTGGTAATCCTCTTCTCCGATTTCTTCCTCCTCCCAATCTTCATTTTGCGTGGTTTCTTTGCTCTGATAAAGTTTTGCCAAATTAATATAAATTAATGGCAAACCTGTGCTCCGTCAATTCCCGAGGGAGGCTCTGATTTGTCAGAAGATTTCAACACATTTTCCGCGATGGTCAGATCAAGGTTAGACGCATACTTCGCAGAAAACTTTAGTTTAGATAGTAAAAACGATTACCACGTCGGCTTGTTTAACAACCTGCTTTGGACCAGTGATTGAGCCACTGCCATTCACATTGGCAATTTTGTCCGTCTTAAACAGGGGGCAATTTCACTGTGTTTTTTGGTCTTTTTACCTGGGTCGAGAAAAAACGTGTCGAAATTGCACGGGAGTGGGTAATGAGGGGAAATTTTCCGTCGCGCATGCCCCCTATCTCGATGAGTCGTGCTGACAATTCTGCCTGTTGTGCCTGAATCGGACAACATAATTGATATAAATCACTTCCAGATGTGCGCATTTTCACCTGGCATCCGAGAGAGCTAACTGCAAATGGTCCACAATGGATATTCTTCGACGAAACGAATCCGTCCAGGTAGACCGAGTCGACGGCACTAAAAGCTAATTCAAAATGAGACAATTATAAGACGGTGAACCTGTTTTTGGTGCCTTCGCTGAACTTCTTCTGGATCATGCTAATCCACTCGTAGTATTCGCCCCCGAATCGATGCAAATCGAGTTGCTCACGCTGGCTCTTCCATTCGCGCGGAAATTCTTCGTGGAGAAGTGGAGCAGGGGAGGAACAAGTACGGTGTGACCCAAAAAAAGATACATAGGTATTTCTTCTCAAAGTTGGACAGTAAACCCATGGAAATGCAGACGAAAAGCTTGGGTGTGGACAGTCAATAGTCGACGCGCAAAATTGCGTACAAGCATCATACAAACAGCCGTCATTGAAATTAGAAGATTTTGATTACACTAAAGATCTGGTATGTAGAAATGTTTATTTGACGAGCAAAGAAAAAACTCCGGTTTGCAGATCCATCTTATTCTTAAATACATAGGTATGCCCTATGAAAACAACCATAAAACATCAGAGGTTTGTTTTAAAAACGGTATATAATTTTTTTCTCTTTTCTACCGATACCGACATGAAACGTATATACTATTTCAATGCGTGGTGCTTAATCCCGTACCAAATACAGTGAAAAACGTATATTCCCCCGTACCAAATATGGTGTTGGACAGCCCTAAAAACTTACCAAATTCTTATTCGAAATTTGTACAAAACATATTGCCAAATGCAACCCGAACCCAACCGCGAACCCTGCTACCCTGCTATAGGCTACAGCGTTTTTAAATTTTTAATGGACCCGAGATTTGTAAAAAAAGGGTCTTAGAAAACAAAAAATTCGAATTGAAGCAATTCACGTTAATTTTTAATCAGCCAACAATCCCCATTCAGTGGCAGCAAAAATGTTTTCGAATGATGCACAAGATATACTTGTTGGTTCTTCGCAGCCCTCTAATAAACGACAATATTCATTGCCAAATACCAATCTCACCAATGTGGATAAAAAGGTATTTTATTATTTTTTATTTACAATTTCAGTTTTATTTTTTAAAGTATATTTTTAGAAGAAATTCCTTCCAGAAAAGGTCAAATGTCCCGAAGGTATGCACAGAGAAGTCTTCAATCTCTTTGTTCACCAGGGAAAGGACAACAACCAAGGTAATCAATTCTTCAAATTTCATTACATATACATATATGGATTAATTAAGAGAAGATTGAATCGTTAATCTCTTCTAAAACCAAGAAAGGCTTTACAATTGCCAAGGCTCAGGTTTGAAGCGATTAGCGGTGGTGAAACTGAAATACTTTCACCTTTTCCGCAGATTGGAAAGAAGGCTGTCAGGAAATGGAATTGGAGAGCTTTTATGAACGAAGGCCGGAGCGACTGTCTCCAATTATCGCATTGGGAACGGGAGGACAAGGCACAATTGCCGTACCAATTTGCCAAGTTCAACAAGGTAAAGGGATTAATCACAGTTATTTTCTAAAGACTGTTCATTTTTAGAAGCTGGATATACCCAAATTCACCAATGAGGAATACAATGAATATCTCCAGGATCCGCGATCGCGATGGACCAGGGAAGAGACGCTGCATTTGCTCGATCTGTGTCAACAGTTTGATTTGAGGTTTGTCTACCATTAATCTTGTTAATTAATTCCAACTGCTTATATTAGATGGCCAATCATTGAAGACCGATTTGACAAG
Source organism: Radopholus similis (assembly GCA_013357305.1). Taxonomy (NCBI): domain Eukaryota; kingdom Metazoa; phylum Nematoda; class Chromadorea; order Rhabditida; family Pratylenchidae; genus Radopholus; species Radopholus similis. The sequence goes on from VAHH01000212.1 coordinate 10,912, forward strand.
GATCGTTTCAAGAACAAAAAGAGCATGGAAGACATGAAGGAACGCTACTATTGGGTCGAGAACATGGTCGCCGGGACAAATAGCGCCAGCAGGACTGAGCCGGTGGCCTATGACGCCGAACACGAGAGGCGAAGAAAGGAACAGTTGAACAAATTGTGGGGCAGAACAGAAGAACAGGCAAGGGTTTGGGCAGATTTGGAGATTTAAATTTTGATTCGCAGATGAAAGAAGAGGAGGAATTGAGCGAAGCGGTCAAGAAAATTGAGGCAAGGAGAAAGGATCGCGAGCGAAAAGCGCATGATTTGCAAAAATTGATCAATGCGGCCGATCGGATTTCCATTTCGCCGGACAGGTGCAGCACATTTAGTCATTTATTTATAAAAAAAAGGGGATATTTAGTACGGCCTCAAACACTCCGTCGCTGATTGGCACGGCGAGAGGACACCGGAGGTCGTTGAAGAAACTCGGAACAAACAACACCTATGCCGGACAGTTGATGAGCGCGGTAGAATTCGATTTAAATTCGTGGGACAAATGAATAAATTGCACAGATGGACTCGCAGATCCGGTGGCCTGAATTCAAAACACCCGGACCTCATTTGCGCAGTCAAGAAATGAAATTGCCCAGCAACACTGGACAAAAGAAACTGAACAACATCGGACTGATTGTGACTGCTCGCAAACTTGGTTAGTCCATTGGGCACAGCGGTGGTTTTTCAATGTGGACGGACTTTAGTTTCCATCGGTCTGGAATATCCGCACGCGTTCGAAGACATTGTCAAGCTGTACAACGATTATCGCTCCAACATTGTGCTTTTGCAAGAGCTGAAGAGTGCCGTCCACACCACGGAGTTGGAACTGGACCAAATTGCCAGTCGACTGCCAGAAGATAGAGTCGCGGTAAAAGTTGTGTTTTACGCGCATTCACTTGACACCAACCCCTTTTTAGACAATGCCAATCGAGCCAAGACTTCGGGTCAGTTCCATCTTCTACGATGAGCTGGAACGGGGCACCATTGTTGTGGCCAAGTCGGCTGAGGGCAAAGGGAAGGGCAAGCAGAAGGGCAATGTGCCGGTTACTGCGCGCGAGATAACCAAAATGATCGAGATCAATCCGCCGTCCGTCACAACGGTGAAATAAAGCATTTATTGCGCAAAATGAAACATGCGAATTAGACGCGCAAAAGGCGATCGAACCTCGACAGTCAGGGGAGGAGAAGCACATTCGGAGTGGGCGAATCTGCACAGGATTAGCCCCCAATCACATATGTTTTTATTTCAAACAATTGCCCTCATTTTTGAATAAATAACGGAATCGCCTTCGTAGTATTCCCAGATTACTACTACTTTTGCACCAGCTTTAACAGAAATAAACACTTATTAACAGTAGATCTATAGGTTTTCAAATGCCGGATCATTTGCCCAAACGACTTCCTTTCCAACTTTTTAAAACCCGCACTGATCCGAATTATTTCTTTACACTTCCTTATTATCATCCATCAATGGTGAGGAAAAATCAAACAAACGAATGAGATGGAGAGTAAGCAGACAGGTTGATCGGAGTAGAGGGCGGTGGGAGAGTGCTGCAACTAAATAATAACCAAACGTCGTCTCCGAGGGGACACCAACAAACTGGGGTTGCGGGAAATAAATGCGATCATCGTGTCCAATATCAAAATTCGAAACTCCAAATTGCATCCTGTGTTCCTGTATCGCGAACATTTACGACTCCTCGGGACCTCCTCAGCAGTTCCCTCCCTTCCCAGCGGCACTGTTGACCGTGCGATGGCCCCCGACGGCAAGCATCTCCGAGGCGGAGTTTCCGATGTACGGAGACGTGGAGTTGGCGTTGTTCATGGGCAAACTTCCCGCGAAACTGTTCACCTCGCTGCCCCCGCCGTTGGAGTCCAGAGGCCCGAGCGAGTAAGACCTGGACAAAACGAACGACCAAAGATGATGAAAAACAGAATGCACGCTCACATATTCTGAGTTGCTTGCAGCAACTGCTCCAAATTGTAGGTGGAGCTCGCGACCGAGAGCGGCGGAGGCGTCAGCGACTTCTGCTGTGCGAGCGGAAACTGCTGTTGTTGGTGTGCGGTTGGGGAAGAGCCAGCCGATCCGCCCCCACTTCCGGCGTTGTGGAACAGCGAATTGCTGTCGCGGAAGGCGTTCATCATGTCGTTCTGCTCCTTAGTTTGCTTAGCGTTCAGACGGACTAAATCAAAAATATTCAAAGAGAGAACGCGCAATTCGATAAAACACCTTTGAGCGACGCAATTTCCGCCTTGGAATCGTTCAAAGCCCTGAACAGGTCTTGCTTGAGACGGTTCTCCGAAGAGAGAGTCTGCTCCAGGAGGAAGTTCTTTTGGCGCAACGTTTCCACCTGCTTATTCTGAAATCAACCATTACATCCATCAGAAAGTCCTCCAGCCCTTGCAGCACCTCTTCGAGACTCGTCGAACGCAGCAGTCGCAGTTCTTCCTCCAACCTTGTGCACAAATCGTTCTTCAGCTTCATCTCTCGCTTCAAAGCCTTCAGCTCACGGTCCAAATTTGTCAGCTTCAGTTTGAACTGATCTCCGTTTTCGCCCCTTCAACAATTTTAAATCTGTATTTATCCCATTTCTCCTGAGCTCTCACGTGCTCTTGCCCGTGAGGTCATCCCGCGAGTGTTGCTTCGCCATGCTCAGGCGCTCGTTGGCCAGTTCCCTTTCGATTTCCAGCTTCTTTAGTTGCAACTCTCCCACTCGCTTCTCCAGTGCCTGGATGTTGGTCTTGAAGTGTTCGTTTTGCTTGCCCAGTTGTCGGCATTTGCCCTCCATTTGCTCGAATTTCTGCTTCTGCTCCTTCTCGAACTGCTTCCACTCGTCCCGGCAATTTTGCTCCTGCTGCTGCGCCAGATTCAGCTGGGATCGCAACTCGTGCTCGCCCCCACGCGCGCTCTTCAGTTCGGATTTTAGCTTTTCCACCGACACTTCCAGTCTAAAAGGTGGCAAAATGGTGATTCCCCGGTCTGACAATTGCACACGTTTGCTTTTCCTTCTGGAGCTGTCGAATTTCGCCCATTTTTTGCGCGTTCTCCCGCAAAAGCGAGCACTCATTGTTGGCCTCCGTTTCTGCTGTTGTTGGCAGACCCGTCTCCCCTCCGTTCAGCTCTCCGCTCTTCACCGAGGAATGAGATGCCGCACTCCGTAGCGGAGCGCCCAGCCCGAAACCGGTCTCGGCGCTGACTGAGACCTGCGAGATGCTGCTGAACCCCCTCGGTCGACGTCCCTTCTTCTTTGAAGCACTCATATCTGCAAGGCACATGCACTTCACTATCATTCCCACACCTCTCTTTTACCCGCGTAATTGGCGTGAAAATGGTTAGAGTCGTGTTCCCACTCCTCTTCGTCCGCCACATTCGACCCTTCCCCGCTCGTAGAGATCAAGTCGTCTTGCGACGCTGGATTGCCTCGCAGCTGTGCGAGGAACCCTTCTAGCCACTGCTGCACAGAAGGCGTCAGCGTGCTGAGAAGCTGCCCAAAAGTGGAGAGCACGAACAAAAAGAAGAATCTGACCACAACTCGCCAAACTTTGAGCACTAAACAAACTCATTTTTGGTAAAATGTGTATAGAGTGGTTCTACCAAAATTCTCGTCTCTGCTCATTCCGTGCGACCTTTTTTCTGCCACCCCCTTTTTCGCAAACGTGCCTGCTCCGTTCGTTTCGGATCGCCAATTGGTGAGCTTTATCGCGCCCAGCCCATTCTTTTTCGACGCCACTGTGCCATTTTGTTTCAGCGTCTGTTTGTTGGACAGTTTCTGTTGTTGCGGCTTCTTCGCCGCATTCACCGCAGTTGCGGAGGTGGTTGCAATACTTGGCGCTTGTAGCGGAAGGGATGCGGATGGGGGTGCACAAATGGCGGCAAAGGATGGATTCGGCGTGGAATAGAGTCGTGGCTGGCCGTTGACGTCCAACCCGCTCAGCAGATCGGATGTGGTGTATCCGTCGTAATCTTAGATTTTGCCCGTAAATCCGGTGCAACGGCAGGCAACGCAAACCTAAGGTGTCCTGCTCTATGGCCAAATGGCTCCTCGACGATATGAAATGCTTTCGATTCTCGAAAGAGTTCGGTATGGCATCCGCCAGAAGTCGCTCAAAGAACTCATTTTGACGCATCACCTCCTCTCGTCGGACCCTCATCCTCCAGTTGCTGAAGAATATTTTTCCGTTTGGATTGAATCGGAATTGGACAAACCTGAAGAATGACTTTACTCGAATGCCCAGCGTCACAACGGGGAATCCAATACAGTGCGCGGCAAATGGTCTGTACAGCTCCAGACGTGTCGAGGAAGACGGCGATGAGGAAGAGCCCCCCGAGAGGCCAATAGAGACGCTATCTAAACATAAAAATTGTGAGTACCAATCAGTCAGCTGCATTTTTACCAGCGGTGGATGGGAACAATCCCGCGGTAATCCAGGAGGTGCGAGTCAGATACCACGTTGCATTGTCAAATCTGTAGCGAACCGAGTACTCGAAAACAATAAAGAGCGCCCAGAGGAAGAGTGACGGAAGGCATATGCCTCGATCAGCTGAAAAAATGGTTAAATGCATAATGCCATTTGGAGAGCTCGGTTTGGGCCTACATGACTGGTAGACGAACTGCACCCAAACATAGGTGCTCGCAAGGAATATTAACACTTGTATTGGGATGAATAAATAGCAGACGAGATCGGAAGTTGCCGTAACGCACACGAAAAACACGGAAAAAGCCTGTGGCGGGGTTAATTTTAGATGTTCTGAACAAAACAGTTACTGAATAGTGCAGCGAAGAGGAAAAAGCGTGGACGCGAAACGATTCGTACAGATGGCGGATCAGCAGCCATACGGGCCAGAGCAGTTCGAAGCGGAATCCGATTAGGAAGTCTAATGTGATGCATCCGACCCACATGAGAAAGAACTTCAGGTACACCAGATTGTAGGCGCTGAAGAATCTGTGAAGCCGTGCCAAATTTAGAAATGGGCGCCCAACATTTGCATAAACCTGTTCAGGTAGACAGATTCGCCTATTCGAGTGCTGCGTCCCTTTGCCGTGCGTCGGAATTTAGGTGGCATGTCCGCTGCTCGGTATCTTTTCATAACTTTCCAAAGAAAACAAAACCTGAAAATTGTGTGCGGAAAGTAATTAGGTAGGCGGCTCAAAAGCAACTTGAGCAAAAGGAAAGCTCGGATGGCTGGTGGGAGATCGATTGTTCTATGCAGGGCACAAATGTGATGAACAACTGGCCCCGTCCTTATTGAAAAACGGAGTGTTGTGCGGATCGATGAAGCATACCCCCTGCCCGTATAATTTTTTACTTAAGTGCGAGTGGATAGACGAAACAAAAGCGACGGTTGCTACACCGACAAACGAAAACATTGGGGCTTGACAAGTGTTAGCCGCGGGCGGGTGCCCGAAACAAATTTGGATTAAAGTTTAAGACTTAAGAGTCAAGGACAACCATTGCAAAGTAGCAGTAGCCGTGTCCCCCGTATGGATTCAGAACTGCTGGCTCAATTCTGCCGAGCATAATGATATTCTTTCCACCATTTTACTCTATTGTGAACCGGGCACCAGCATACCAAGCTCACAGAGACAGCCTATCTGTCAACCGTGCCACTGGCTATTTATTTCTCGCCTCGAGACCGGTTGGCGCCGCTTTGACGAGAGGCTCGCATGCCCGCCATATCAGCATGTGCTTTTCCCTGCTAGCACAGCCAAGTGCCCTCCGTGCTTTCATTGGCGCCCGCCGAGAGCTCATACTACTAGACTATGGAAAGCCGGCCGTGCTAAAGAGAGGTAGCCGGAGAAGCGAGAGTCGGGAGAGAATTGGCCGGACAGACAGAGGCGCAAGTGTTCGATAAATTAATAAACAGGGACGAGGATAGGCCCAACAGGGCAGAGAATTGAGGGAGCCGAGGTAGAGCAGTTTGGGCTAACTGAGAACCGAATTCGAAATAAATATAAACAGCGGGCAGAGCATCTCCCAGCAGGAAAATATTTTAGCAGAATGCAGGAGCACCACCCCTGGTCCTATAGATAGGTCTTTAGCCCCCCTAGCGAGAGCATTTTTGCCTGTGCTGGCTTGTTGTGTGGGCAATCCTAAAAATAATGCGGGCATAGAAGCAGAGTGCATTGTGGATGAAGTGTGAACTCGAGTCAGAGAACCAGAGTTTGGACAGTCAAACGATGAGAAATAAAAATAAGGGAAGGAGTGCTGCAACCTGCGACACAACAAGAACGCATATTTACTTATATTTATTGATCCAAGAAAACGTAACGCCAAAAATAATGGATTAAGCGCCCTTTGAAAAGGAATCTGAGTAGTACCAATTGCAGGATTAGGATGGCCTGAACATACATGACCGAGTCTCCGACTCCCTCTGTTTCTTTCAGACTAATAACAAATTCATTGAGGGAGCATTGTTTTTTGTGGTTGATTTATTGAAAGGCTTTTTTGGCGGAAATCCCATGAAATGAAAATGAACATTTTTAGCATTTGGCTATAATAGAATGAGTACAAATTTGGATGAAAGATTTTGTTCGGGGATTCGGTGATAGTCTGGCTATCGAAAACAACAGTTTTTATTTGGCGCATTTATCTGGGGACTAAAGTGTGCGCGAGTTTGTCGCCGAACAGGGTCAATGCGAGAGAACCCTCGCACAATTTGCCTGCGCATTTGTGCGTTGCGCCAAATTCCCTCTTCTCCCTTTGGCGCTCATCGATGCCTTTTCCCGGGTGCCTGATTCACTTTTCGAAAACTTTCTTGCACTGCAACTGGCTTCCTCATACCTTAGCTGAACTCCTGCGCTCTCTGCCCCCCCCCCTTTTGCCATCTCGCGGCTTCGCTTTGTTTTCTTTTCGTTTCCATGGCGAAACAGAGTCTACGAATTACGGCCAGCCGAAATGGACGCAAGGCAAGGGGCAATTAATATTTTTCAAATTCCCAACGCAGCCGCAAAAATAATTATTTGCGTTCGTGCCAAAATTCCTTTGCTTGCGTGCTGTGATGGCTTCGCCGATCGATGACGGAAGTGCGCCGAGCGGTATGCAAAATTGGAATTGACAGAGACAGGACTAGACTCTTGAGTCTCCCAAAAACACAGAGTTGCTGTGGCCTCCGAACGGCTATGTGTACGACCAGGAGTTCATGTTGCCCGCGTACTGCAAGCCGAAACTCATTCCGTTGAAGTCGGTCACGCTGGAGAAGCTGTACGCAAATTCATTGCCCAGCTCTCACGTCTCTGCCCTTTCCTTTTATTGAGAAGATGCAGGCGGAGAATGTTGCAAAGTTGCGCGAATTGGAGCGCGAGGAGAAGGAGAGCGAACAGTGGGAAAAGGTCGGCATAGGGAACGAAGGCTCCTCTTTATTTTTAGCGATTTCATCACAGGAACGGCAAGAGAGCGCGGCCGCCGGGCCCAGCAAACCTGACATTTGGCGCGCCGAAGACTGACCCCAAAAAAGAAAAAACAAAACGAAGCACCAAAATAAACGTTTTTCTCGACGTATGACACATTTCTAAGCCTAAACAATCGAAAATGGATGCTCTGCTCCGCTCAACCGTTCTTCTTGCCGTCCGCCTCCGCCTTCTGCTCCCTCCGAATGCGGTACGCCTTGATCAGCAGACATATGCTCACAATCACAATGGCACCTCCCACGCAGATGGCCGTCAACGTTTGGTTGTCCTCCTGTGGAGCACAGCAGTTGAAAGATTTCCTCCTTGCACTTACAATCGCGTCTCGCATTCGCTCTTTGGCATGTTCGTAGAAGTGCTCCAGCACGGTCGGGGGCTCTGGCACCTAAAATCTCCCTATATGTTTGTCCCTCTCCGTCCAAAACTCGGTGGCCGCGTTGCTCCTTGAACTTGTAGAGGGCGAAGTTGGTCAGTCCGCGCACATCCTTTGCCGGGTCGTTGTAGCGGAAGAATTTGCCGCGATGGAATCTGGCGAAGGAAATGTGCGAATGGTAATGGACCCGTGTTTCACAGCAGAAAGGTGGGGCAGTGGCTGTCGTCGATGCGAAAGCGTTCGGCCACATCGTCGCTGACCGACGTGTCCACCTTGCCGGCGTTGACCAGTCCGCGCAGCCTGCAAACAAAAAACAGATCCATCCCGGCATTTCAGCGTCCATAAATGCGAGCACTTGTGTGCCACCGTTTCGAACACTGCCACAAACGCATTGCAGTCGAGCTCCTCCGAATCGTAGAACATGACCAGCCAGTCGAGGGCCCCTTCGTCGGGGGAGTGCGAATCGGTGCGCCACTCAAAGTTGTCGTCGTTCAGCTCCCAGGTGACCACATCATCGTGCGCCCGCAGCCAGCGCAGCACTGTCTCCGAGTCGCGGAAGTCGCCATCGAAGAAGATTGGGTTGTTGCGACGGAAATAGACCAGTGCCTAATGGGACAGGAACAAGGTCAGAGACAGCCCGTTTATGCCCACCGGGAACTGGTTGACGCCGCACTCGCGCGCCACCCGCCGGTCGTCCGTCTTGACCACCTACATACAAAATGGCATTGATTGTGCCTGGAGTGCAGACCTCAATGTAGCCGGTCGCCTCGATGTCGTCGTCGATTTCTTCGATTTCGCTGAGAGCGACACCGCACTCTGGGCATTTTGCGCGGCCGTCATCTGAAGGAGCGCCGACCAATGATCGTCAGCCATTTATTGCTGCTACTCACAGAAAAAGACGACCAGATTTTTGGCCGTGTCCCTAAGGATCTCGTCAATCTGCTCTTCGTCAACGTCCTCAATCGAGAATTCGGCGTCGTGCGTCGCTCCACCGGCTGATTGCTGCGGATGGTGGGACTGGTGCTGTTGGCTCGACTGTTTCGCCTGCCAACGGCAAAGGCTAGCCAATTTATTTCCCATCTTACAATTACCTTTTGTTTCCCCACTCCCCCGGCATGCTGCTGCTGTTCCTTTTCCTTGTGCTGCTGTTTCGGCGCCGGCACCGGATGGTCGTCCTCGGCGGCGGTCACCTTGTAGTGGCTGCTTTTCTTGGCGGCGCCCAAAATGGACAGAAGTAGGAGGAAGAGGAGGAGGGGAAAGAGCCGTATCCGCCAGTTCATGCCGAAAAACAGAAAACACATGGAATGGCTGGCAATCGGAACGGGCGGATGGCTGTCTGCATCGATCGATCAACCCGCTCCGCCAGCGACTGTTTCCGTCTTTGTTTCGTTGCCGCAGGGCCAGATGAGTTTGGCCGGAGGATCGGAGGCGGAGGCAGGGGGAGGGACAGCTGTGTGACCCTCTGCCTTCACTCTCTCTCCCACTCACATCCCAAACTGCTTGCTATAAGCGGAAAGGCAAAACGAGTAGAGTTGTTCAAAAATTAAAATGTTTAATTTAAATAAAATCGATAAACGGTAATTGGATCGTTTATTCGCAAAAGGATATACTATTGTATATATTTTTGTATCTGGCTGGGTCCGTGCATCAATGCTCAGTGGCGACAACAAACGCAGTTGATCAGCGAAACGAGCACCGAGAGCAGGAAACAGAACACGATCAGCGCAATGATTGCGTACAGCCAGGGCTGAACCGGCAAAAAGGGTCCAAAACAGAGTGGCCAACTCAAAACGGATACCCTCTGTTCTGAGGGAAATTATACCTATCTAAATAGATTCGCTTTAACATTTGACATCGCTATCCGGCGTCCAAATGGCTTGTGCCAATAGATATTATTGTTGCACCTGCAGATGGAAGTCGCAGTGGGCGTCGTTGCACCCGTAGTAGTGGAAGTAGTCCTCGGGACGGCACAACGCGTCCGGAGAGCATTGGATCTCGCTGCGCGCGAAAAACAAATTCCCCTCCACGCCAGAGGGAAGGAATGGGAACAGTAAGGACAGCGAGAGAAGGCTCATTCTAATGCTAATATTATTAATATTCGATTGTGGCGTGCAAGAGTGGAGAAACCCAGAAACGGAAGGCAAATCGACTGATCTGGGGAATGGGACGACCGAATTGGTATGCAAAGCAGGCGAGAGAGCGGCAAGCAGCATTCCGCCGAACCAAGTATTTTTGCGTCGCTCGAGAATAAATCGGCGAAATTGATTCACGAATGGGGATTTTACCAGTTTCTAGACTTCCCAAGGCTTTATTTTCAACAGAACTGGAGATTAATTTTCCTGTTTAGGACTCGCCCATTTGGCGGCTGCACTTCCCGTTTGGTCTCTCTTTTCCATCCCACTCATTTCCATTTCCACTTTCTTCTCGTCCAGTTCACTCCAAAAAACAATGCCAGCAGTGCCCCGGAGCCCAACATCCGCGTCCACTCATCTTCTCTCATCCCCTCCCAATCCCCCACTCTTCCTCCGCAGTTCCCATCCTCGTCTCCTGCTGCGAATGGGCAAACGATTTGAATTGCCGTTGCATCCCATCAATCTTCTTCCATTGTTCATTGTGCCTCGATGGCTGGTGGGGTGGTCCACTCCGAAATAAATTTGAATAAAGGCGCGACTCTAACGATGTACTCTCGGAGGAGCAAAACACAAACTGGGGCCGAAAGAGAATGACCGTACCCGTCTGTGGGATTTCGGCGGTTTACTCAAAACTCAATTCTTCGCACAACAATTGCACTCAAAGGAGGAGCCTAAATCCAATTTGGGACAACAAATGGCGCTAAAGAGGGAGCACAGCAGAGACCGGACCAAACTCCCCAAGGTGTGGCCAAACATCCGAATTTCGGTTCATTCGCCCGGGCATTTTGCCATATTTCCTGGTTGTAAAGTGTCAAATGAGCACAATCCGGCGGCCGCAATCGATTCCCGCGTTTTGCCTCAATTCCGTTGTTTGCGCTCTTTCTCGCATTTGCGCGTCGCTAAATGAGACGGGCGACCTCACTCAGCCGAGGGTCGCGTGTTTGTGCAGCCAAATGGCCGCCAAATGACCAAAATTGGCGGGCACAGCCCTCCCCGGGGAGCCCATTTCTCATTTTTCGCTGTGGGCGGGCGAACATTTGCGATAAATCAGGCACAGGGCACAGCACAGCTGTCCCGGCGACAATTGGCCCGACCCACAGCAGAGGCCGATTATGAGGAAAAGGCGGTCAATCGGACTGGGCAAGTGCTGCTCCCGATCCAGAGGCGCCGTTTTGCGATTCCCGTTCGGTGGAAAAAACAGAGACGAACGACATCTTTCTGAAACCAGAAATCACACATTTGAAAACACTTCCCAGGCAAACCTGCAAAAATAAATCCGACATTTTCATCCGGTTTCTGGTCGGTGATTTATTATTTATTCTTTTTTAATCTATTCTTTGATACTTTTATTTTTTATTGATTTTTGTTATTATGTTTTTGATTAATGATTATTGATTAATGAATTTTGATTTTGAGTGCAAGGAATTAGAGATTTTTGGCAAAATGATAGTACATTACATGGAATAAAAAATAGCTAGGAATAGGAATTAGAATTAGGTTAGATCGTTAGATATTTATTATTATTATTTACTGTTACGGCACTCCAACTCATGTTTTTCAGTTTTTCCTTTTTCTCAAACCCCTCTTTTATTCCAATCCAGTTCCAGTTCTAGGCCAGAAGATATTTACTATTTACTTACCTATTGTTATCTGTTATGTTTATGTGTTTAGATATGGGAGTACATTAATTTACCCAAAAAAGCTGAATTTACCCAAAAAAACCTTGTATGATGAAAAATACAGTGGGGCCCGCAAGTCATAAAAATCCGTTTTGGGTAAATTCAGCTTTTTTTTGGGTAAATTAATATTATCACGTTTAGATATTACATCTCTAGTATTACTATTCTCCCAAGCCAAATCCAAAATCCATGCATCATACAATTTAAATACATTTTCACACTATTCTCGATTGCGCCGTTTGTTTTGTTCCGCGTCATGAGTCCATTTTTTGGCGTCTTTTGAGATGTGCCCAACCCCATTCCCTCTGCTGCCCCAATGCGCGTCGCGTCCTTCACCAGCCCTCTGCTGCTGTTGCTCGCCCATTCCATTTTCACGCCTTTCCGCGCATTCCCACATTTGCCGGCGTCCATTATATCACGGGCAGCCATCTCCCCAGCAGATAGGGAGGGAGGGGACTGTTTGACGCGGGGTCACGCCCTCCCCCGAGGAGGAGCCAATCCGCGGATTCACCATTTTGGGGGACACACAACACAAACAAACAGACGGACAGAGATTCACAGACTCACACTCTTGTCCGGATTGAGTTCTGCTGGTCCCCCGATTTGGTGTAAAGGGCAGCCGATGCCCTCAGGTCCCCTCCCTAATAATCCGGAAACCAATTCCACTTAATCCGAATGTTGTCGAACACTTCCAGATGCGCCCCTGTGCGTTCCTTTGTCGGCCCCGCACCTCCCTCCATGTGGAGCCGTAAAACGGCGAAAATGCCATAAAATTGGGCGGGCGCGCCAAAGGCCCCTGCCCGCGCTGCACAAGTCACTTTTATTGCCCCAAATCGATTGCATTTGAATTCCCCGAAGCCAGGGCGGCGGCACAATGAATAATTTGTGTGATTGGCACGGATTTGGGGTGGCGAAAAAACAGCGGCGGCGGAGCAAAGAGAGAGAGAGAAGCATTCTTCTCGAGAGCCAATTAATTTCGCGGGTTGCCAACGGAGACGGCCAACAATAATAATTTGTGTTTCCCACTCCCCTCTTTGGCTTCCTCTTCCCCTCCCCCCACTCGCTTTCCGCCGCCGCCGCACCCTCATTGTCCCGCGAATTCAATTTGCGCCACATTTTCGCGACAATCCAGCGGCGAAATGAATGGGCGAGTGCCCACAGGGCACAGGCACTCTCGGCAGGGGACACTGGCCCAATTGATTTTGCACCCTCTGCTGCAGAAGTCGGCACCTGTGGACGTCCAACGTCCAATGTCCCCAGCGTCCAATGCATTTGTCCAACGTGCCCTTGTTCCGAATCACCGTTTTCATTTGCCTCATCGAATTGCACAGAGGGCAAAGATCCCCCTCCTCCCCATCCATTCCATTCTTCTTCTTCCTGCTGTGTGCTCTTGGTCGCGTCTTAGGGGAGAGGGCTCTCTGCGGGAGGGGCGGCCCGGTCTCCGCTCGGCTGGGCATATTCCCTTTCGCCGCCGTCAATCCATTCCTCGCTCGAAATTTCCGCCTCGCGAGCGAAGAGAATTGGGCGAAAGGCGGAAACAGGCCGAGGGAATTGGCGAGGACATTGCGGCGCCGGGAAGCCATTTTTTGGCGGCACAGGGGCCAAAGAGCGCAATTTTACGACGAAATTCACATTTTTGGGAAACCCAAGGTCCAAAGCTTTTGCAGGACTCTGGAGGTGCAGAGCCCCCAACCCTTTGGTCCAGACCCCTATTTCGCACTCGAGATCAAGGGTCGAGGGACAGACATCAAGGAGGGAGGGGCTGCCGAAACATAAACACGCGAAACTCTTTCTGGGCCTGGGTCCAGAGCGCCGTTTGCACTTTTGGACTTCCGGAGCCAATCAAAAATAGTTGCTTATTAGGTCCTGACCGCCGTCCCAGCCTCCGATTGCAAATCGCTCTTTCGTTTGCGCGTGTTCCGTGCCCCCCCCCCCTCTTCCACCCAATCGCGCCTTTTCGCCGCTCGCCTCGCAATTAGCGCCCAAAATGGACTTGAATTGGGCTGGGGGAGGGACCGAGTGAGTGAGTGTCCTTCCTTTCCCATCGGCGGCGGGCAATTTGCCTCGTCCTCTCGCGTTCTCCGCAAACAGATTTCGCTGCGAGCGAAGAGCACTGGCGGTGGGACAATGCCAATTGCCCCTTTCCCACTCCTCCCGCGATCGATGTGTGTCCCTCAGCCCGACTCAAACAGCTCGGATTTCCCCACATCCCCAGGAACACTTCGGCGCCTTGAAAGCGGCGGCGGATTTGGCCATCCCCTTTGGGGGATCAGCAGCCATCCCCCAATCCCAATCCCTTGGCCCTCGCTCCCCATCCCCACAATCATTTCCGCCATTCGCCCGCAGCCAAGCGGCGGCAGATGTCTGTCCCCTGCCGCCGCCTGGGGCGTCCCTCGCCGCCATATTTTGAAATTGGCGCGCAATCGATTGCGCAAACGGCGGGACCAGGGACTCCCAGCAGCAGTCAGTCCCCTCCAGGAGCGGGGGGAGTGGCGACTTTCTTGCACATTCCGAAGTCCAAACTGGGCCCCTTCCTTCTGGGAGTGGCACAAATTGCGTGCCAATCGATGCAGCCGCGTTCGTTCCCTGGCCAATCCCTTCCGTGCCTCCCCTTCTGTCCAATCCACTCTCGAGGGGAGGGGTGCTGAGTGGCGAAGGAAGCCAGTGAGCGAGTGCCCCCCCCCATTCATTCGTTTATTCAGTGCGCTGTTTGCGCGCCTGCTGGGCCGCCGCCGCCGCAAAAAGGGAGTGCCGTCGTCCCCCCATTCTGGCCCCCGGCGAACTTGCCCAGAGAGCAAAGGTGGACCACTGGGCAACTGTTGTTGTGCAGGAGGACCACCATTTCCTCCCATTTGCGCCGTTCCCAGTGCTCAAATAATGCAAATTTGCATGCGCAAAAAGGGAAAGGCCCTCCCCTGGTCCCCTCCTCCTCTCTCTCCCCGCTGTGTCCACCGCCCATAATTGCACCCAAATGTCGCTGTTGTGTGCCCGGAGCAGGAGCAGATGTCCGTCCCAGGGGACAGGGGAAGAAACAATTTGAAACACACATAGGACGGGCGGATTGACGCTTTGATGAGTCGTCCTCTGCTGGTGGGGGCTCTGGGCCTTTCGCCCTCCGTTCACACTTTTCAATTTGAGGCACACGGGAGACGCGGTTGCGCCTTCTCCCTCAGGTTGACGGCCATCTGTCCACCATCCCATTGTCATTGTGTGTCTCCACCCCATCCGTGGAGGCCGCAGCGCGCACATAATTGCCGGGCCCTCGCCTCTGCCCGCCACCCAGCCATTCATTATTCCCGGCGCAACAAGTGCCGGAGCGGCCAACGCAAAAAAGTGGTGGTGTGTTGTGTGCCCTGGTGCTGCTGCTGCACTCCCAATTCGCCCGCCCAGTCAGCCATCCGTGCTGTTCGCCGCCCATTTGTTCCAAAATGGCTTTCCCTGGTGCCCCTCCGCTGCTGGGCGGAACGGGTTCTGCTCCTCCTCCTCGAGGGGATGACTGCCCATTTCGGTCACAAATCCCAACCGGCTCATCCCTGTCCTCCGCAGCTTAATTGCTCATCCCCTGTCCGCAGCCCAGCAGCGGGGTCACTCCCTCGTCCGCAATTATGCGCTGCTGCTGCTCCCCCGGAGTGAGCTGGATGCCCAGGGGATGTGCAGCAGCAGCAGCAGAATTGGCACCAAATGAATTGGGGAACAAGTGATGGACAACAGAGGGGGAGGCAAATTGATGGGCGGCGAAATGGGGGCGGAGGGGCAGATGTCCACTTATTCCGTATGCGTCCCCCGTCCCCCGTCTTCCTCCCATCTTCCCCACTTTCCCACTCATTTCCATTTCGCGTCACATTTCCATTTGCGTCCGTCCTCCTCCATTCATTCATTCATTCACTCAATTTTCCGATTCCAGCAGAGCCATGATGATGAGTTGTGCGCCCAACGCGATGGCCGCAACCACGGCTGCGAGTCTGTTCTGCGGCGGCGGCGACCTGGACGGCGGCGCCGCGTTCGGCCAGCAGCAGCTGCAGTCGCTGTTCCCGGCCAAGCAGCCGCAGCAGCAGATGACCGCCCCGGGCGCGTGGTCAGTCCACTCGCACGACCGATACGTCCGCCCATTCACGTCCAATTGTTCGCAGGTTTTTCCAACAGCAGCCGCTGGAGGTAGCAGCGGACGGTACGGCCAACGGGACGCTGGACGGCTACCCAATGCCGCCGTGCGCGGCCACTCCGCCCGCCGCCATGGCGCAGCAGCAGCTGCTGGCCCGCTTCGGGCCGCGACACACCACCGAAAGCGTGGAGGTGCCCAGCAGCGAGCACGTGGCCGAGATCGTCGGCAGACAAGGTGGGCAGTACAAAATGTGTGTTTTGGGACTTTGATCGGACTTCTTTCCGCGTTTTGCGTCTCCTCTCGGCGCGAGATTCCCCCCATTCAGCCGCCTCTCAGCCCAGCCACCCGACCAATTCTCCCCACTTTTGTTTGCTCGAAATGCGAGAAGGACAACAACAAGAGCGGTGCAGCCGAAGTGCTCCCTCCCCTTGTGCCGCCAACACCACCATTCAGCAGCAGTCCCTCCGCATAAGTCGCGCGACCCCTCCACCCCTCAGCCACTCCACTCCCTTCTCCCTCGCTCACGGGCGAAAATGGAGCACACCTGCTGAGCGAGGTGGAGAAGGAGATCGCCTTTGATGAGCATGGGAGGCAATAATTGGCTGCGAAATTGGCGAGCACACAAATAACAATGGCGAGGCAGAAATGGCAACAGCCAAAGATCAGCAGCAGATGAGTGGATTGGATTGGTTGGGGAGGGGAGACGGCGGACGACCTTTTGCAAAAGGCAATCGAAAGGAACAACCACAACAGCTTGAAGGTCGCCAAAAACAAGGCATTATTCTGAGATGTTGCTTTTTGTCCGGTCGTCCAAATGTTTTTGAATCTCAGGACTGGGATAAGTACTGTTTGCTGTCTCCTTTGTTGCGCAACTCTGGCTCAGCCAGAGAATGCGGAACACTGGGTCCGCCGGGCAGCAGCGGCACACAAATCCGCCCATTCAGTGTCCCACCTGTCCCCCCGCTGCGGATCATCCCTTCTCTTCTGCCTCTGGTTTCGGACTTTTCTTTTCCACTTGTTTGCGCGCCGTTAATCCGGGAAGGCAATAAATGACGTTGGGAAATGGGAATGGCGGAAAGCGGGGGAGAGCCAAAGTGTCAAGATGTGATTGATGCAACAGGGGAACGAGAGAGAGAGAGAGAGAGAGAGAGAAAATGGCAAAGGTCCGATGAGTGATTGGCGATTGGACAATGAATGGGAACACACTCTAAGGCATTTGGGGCCCACCGTTCAGTGTGCGCATTTGCAGGTTGCAAGATCAAAGCGTTGCGAGCCAAGACGAACACGTACATCAAGACGCCGGTGCGAGGGGAGGAGCCCGTGTTCGTGGTGACCGGGCGCCACGAGGATGTGGCGGAGGCGAAGCGCGAGATCGAGTGCGCGGCGGAGCACTTCACCCAGATACGGGCGTCGCGTCGGCACAGCCAGGCAAGCGGAATGGGGGCTGGAGCTGTTCAAGGGGTCGTCTGGTCCAGGGCGGCTGTCCGGCGCCCGGGCACGTGACCGCGTACGTGCGAGTGCCGCTCCGCGTGGTCGGTCTGGTGGTCGGTCCGAAGGGCAACACCATCAAGCGGATCCAGCAGGTGAGCTGGCAGCAGCGAGAAGTGCCGCCGCAGCACATCCACTGCGTTGCAGGACACGCACACGTACATCATCACGCCGTCGCGTGAGCGCGAGCCCATTTTCGAGGTGACCGGTCTGCCCGCCAACGTGGAGGCGGCGCGGCGCGAGATCGAGCAGCACATCTACCAGCGCACCGGCAACATGCCCATCACGGACCAGAACGCCTCGATCGCCAACTACGACTTGCAAGTGCGTGACGAGCTGACGTTCTTGTTCCCCACGGTGATGGCCGCGAAGATGGGCTGCACTGGAGGCAGCCACTCTTCCGCCGGCGGGGTGAACAAACGAGGGCCTGGGAACACACGTTTTGTCCGAAAATGGCAAATGGATCCCTAGAGGGGTCCTGGCGATGTTCTAAATCTCTTGCGGATCTGTCGGCCGAGACCACATTCCATTTGCGAACTCACTCCCCTTCCAGGCAGCCGCTCTGCAAGCCCAGCAAGCGGCGATGCAGGCCAACTCGCTGAACCGACCGAACTACGGGGCGCTGGCCATCACCTCGTCGCGCAATCTGCTCTCCCAACAGAACAACAACGGCCACAGCCAGTCGCCCTACCAGCCCTACATGGCCCACTTCCAACAACAACAGCTTTTCGGCAGCGGCGCGTTCTCCTCGTCAATGAGTTTGGGCGCAGCCGACTTTGCCGCTCCGGACGCCAAGTTGTTCCGCCAGCCGCAAGCACACTTCCCTACGGCCGCCGCGAAGCTGTACGAGCGAACGGCGAGCGGGTCGCCGCCGTTGGCCTTCAGCCAGCAGCAGAACAACATCAACAGCGCAACGCTGGGCACTTCGGCATCTGCGAACAACCTGCACCTGCTGATGAGTGCGCTGGACATGGACGCGGCGGTGGACGGGCAGGGTCTGGTGGGACAGCAGGGGCGAGAGCGGGTAAGTGAACAACCGTGCCCAAGGGCCACAATGAGCCCTTTGTCCCACCCAGATGCAGCCCTTTCCCGTGCTCTCTTCGGTCAACGGCACTGTCGCTCCGCGCAACAAACAGCTGACCGCCAGTTCGCTGCTGCTGCGCTCGGCCCCGCATTTGCAGCCCGGAGCGGGAAGCGCCTTTTCGCCGTGGAACCCGACCGCCGCTGCTGCCCTGGACGCGGCCAACGGCGGCCCCGACTTCATGGAGCTGCTGTCGTCGACCAGCCCCTCGCCGCTGTTCTCCTCCTCCAACGGGTGTCCGTCCTCCTCCTACTCCGGCTCGGCGCTGGGCAGCGCAGGAGGCGGGGGCGGCCTCTCGTCGGTGCACTCCACCTCCCGAGACGAGGGACTGGGCGACTCGCCCACCAACTCGTGGGTGTTGTTTGCGCAGCCAGTGGCCATCCATCACCTCTGCCTCTTCTTCCAGCTTCGGACGTCCCAACGGTGCGGACCCGTACCAGCACCTGATGACCATCTGGGCGGACGTGTGCGAGGCGGGCGTGGACAAGAAGGCGGACGCGGAGCAGTTCGAGACGGAGAAGCAGCGAACGGAGTGAGCGGGGGTTGGGAGCGGAGGCTGGGCAGACACCAAACGACCAAACCACAATCGCCGACACTAGAGAGCAGCGCCAAATACACAAATAAAATATACTAAGCACCACCCATTTAACAAACAAGCGAAATCTCTTCCCCTTCCTCACCTTATGCGTGTAAGAACAGATCCAACCAACAAAATCCAAATCATATTTATCAGTTTATCACATATTTAAATACCTATTTATTTACTACTTGTCTATTTTGAGATTCGAGAAACAGCATAAAAGCAATCAAACACACAATCAGATGCTTTAACCATAACTCTTCATTTATCGCGGCTGGGCAGGAAACGGACACATTTTCGGTCAAAGAGAGCCATTTTGCCTTTCCTCCCCAGCAGCAGAACAACAAATTCTCTGTCTCTTCCCGTTTCTCCGCCAAATCACTCAGACCAGAGTTTTATTCGGGAACAGCGGATCCAATACCTACATGTATGTTTTATATGTGTGTGTACCTGTTTTGGCATTTGTTAAACTTAACTTAATTACTGCTGCCCCTCCCCTTGTTCTGTTCTCCCATTCCAGAGCCCCCAAACATTTTAAGAGCCAATGTTCTGTCTGTCCCCCGGCATTTAAATCAATTATATAATTGAACTCTAAATTAATAATATTTTATATAATTGAACTCTCTGTCTGATGCGCCTTTTAACAGAAATCTCGACCGAAATTACATAATGATGTTGCCCGCCCAATTTGATCACACCAGTTGTTCGCCCATTTTTGTCTGCCCAAGCCCAAGTCCCTTTCCCACTCCAAAGAGAGAAGATGCGTGTCCATCCAGTCTTTAAAGGCAGCTGAGCGTTGAATGTTGAACCAAATGCACGACTCGAATAGTGAGATGATTGTTGTCCCGCCCAAAGCATCCGTACTTCCGTTCAAAAATCACTCAGCACACAGTTCTGTCAGATCAGATTTTATTAATTATTTCGCACAGATCATCTATCTTAATTTTATTTTATCGATAATTATTTTTAATCGACGAGCTGAATAAGCGACAAATGAGAGGAAACAGAAGATAATTGATTAACGCTTAAGTACCCCGCACTTGTTCACCGTTTTATCATTTTAACAATTTTGTTTGTGACAACTCGATAAACCGATAAATCTTATCGCCGTCTCTCTCGGGGGGCAAGGCCATTCCATTTTTGATTCCATTCCCATCCCATTCACGCGACCTCGGCCATTCGCATTCCCACTCCCTCCCAATTCTCCCCATCTCACGTGTCTGTTGTGCCCCTTGGTTCATCCATTCTCGTTCGTTCGCCGGCGAACACGAGAGAAAAGAAAGGGGAGGGGAGAAGAATTGGCTCGCTTTATTTACGGCCCCCAAAATGCTATTTGTCTTTGGGAAGCTGGCGCCGAGCGAAACGAAAAACACACCATCCAGCGCCCGAAAGAGTGTGCAGCGTAAACAACTCGACCATCCCCCGTTCTCCCATACTCGTCGCCACTCTCGTCCGTTTTCGCAAAATTGACGAGAAAAATTGCATTTGTCCCGCGTTCCTTTTGTGAAAATGTGGTGAATTAACTTTTTCGGCCTCTCCAAGTGGGGAACGATCATCAATCAGCAGACCCACCAGGGACAACCTTTGCCCAACTTACCTATGTACCTCCACAACCAGCCACACTGGAGTTCTCGTTCGGTGTGAAAATGGGCAGGAGCAAAGTACGCGGCGGCAGAGGACGGGGAATGGGCGGGAAAGGGAAACGGGGAGATGGATGGATGGGTCGGGTCGGTTAATCCGCTCTTTCCCTCCCTCCGCATTTGTTCAAATTGATGCGATTGCTGCCCCTTCCACCGCCGATCATAGCCCAAAATGTGAGTGCTGTGTGGACTGCTGGCCATCACTTGACTCGGGCAAGTGCTCTGGGCGGCAGAAACAAAAAACGCCGCTTTTAATTCCGCCACTCCAGTTCCCATCGCGCCACCATTTTCCGTCTCCTCTCCCTCCTTCATCACCGTTGCCCTTTGCTCCCTTCTGTTCCGCCAAAAATGGGGCAGCAGACTCCAAAGAACCCAATGATGATTTGGTGTTCGGCGCCCGAAACACTTACTTTCCAGTTTCCCGCTTGCAACGACACTGTTGCATCAGAGCAAGCCAATGGGGCGAGGACACGTGAACCAAACACCCACCGCCCCGCTATTATGATTGAGTGATTAGCGCGAATTGGATGGAGCAAAGAATGGTAACGGAGTGATAGCGGGGAAAGGGGAAGGGCAGTGCTGCTGCTGGCTAGTCGCCCCGCTTATATAAACGACAGCCGACCCTTTTGCTCGGACAAAAACAGCGACGGGACGGGAAGGCGATGGGTTGGCTGCGCCCGGAGAGATGCGTAAACAGCATTTATTGACCACCCCTCGTCCTCCCTCCCCTTTGGCTAAAACAACTTTGTCCCGTTAGGTTATTTCTTATTTTGCCCATTTTCAGAAAAATTCCTCTATTCCCACAAAATGGCGCAGGTTGTTCGGTCGGCCGCTGCCCACGGAGCGAGAGTGCTGAGCGTTGTGGAGAAGGCCAAGCTGGTGTGCTGGTTCGAGGAGACCAACTCGTTCGCACAAGTGGCACGGAGGTGAGCCAAGAAGAGGGTCAAATATTTGAGCAATGGCTTTCTGCAGATACCGGGCGGAATTCGGCATGGAGCCGCCGCACGTGGAGCAAGTGAAGAAGTGGCACCAGAAGTTCCTGAGCACTGGCTCCGTCCTGAACGGAAACGGTGGAAACGGGTCGTTACTGCACCGATCGTCGGAGACGTCGGCCTACAGTTCTGAGGCGCCGGATGCGGCCGCAATGGAAGCGGAGGAACAGCTGAAAATGGCCCAAGTGCGCGCTTGAACACACGGAACAGAACTGGACTGACGCCAAGAACACATTTTTGGAAAATGCTGAGCAGTATGAAGCGGTTTTTCCCGTACTATTTAGTTTTCTGAATCACTGCGCAATTCCTTTCCTCGTTTTATTAGGAGTTTGGTTTGTAATTCACAAATGTACATCGACCAAACAATCGTCCGTCTCGCCGATATTTAATTTATGCGTGTTTTGTAAAGTAGCATAAAATGCTCACAACATATTGATGTTCATCCCCATATCGCTCAAATGTGCCTCATTCATATACCAATTTGACTCACCTTTGTAACTACCTATAACTGTGCTTCAGATCAACGAATTTGTACAGAATAAAAATAATTCAATTTTAACTGCAATCTATATGTCTCTGCTGAAATTAATGCTACAGAGCGTTTGCGTAGCTGCTTTAGACTAAACACTAAATCAAATATCGAATAAAATTTCAAATATTTGAAGACAAATTGCCAACATTAATCAAACTGAAATATTAGAGAGAAAGAAACGATACGTAAACGCAAGTACGCCACGACAAGGTCAGTCAGACGGTCAGACATCAGATGCAACGCAACGCAGAAGAGGGGGGATGTGAGTACTGAGTAGAGAGCGGAATAAAGCATCACGATTTTTAGCGATTGCAAAGGAAAACGATAGCTCCTTATTTAATATTTACGTTTTTTTATCGGCTGCTTTCCTCTTGTCTCTTAAATCCCGAAGTTGGTGTTGGGTTATGGGATAAGTCGAACAATAAGTGAAGTGAAAGAGAAGCATAAAAATAAAAATGGCTTGACTAGGTATTTAGGTTTAGGTTGATGTGATGATGAAAAGATAAAAGTGGAATGTTTCGTAAAATAAAAATAAACCCTAAGCCTGTTTCTATCGTTTAAATGTCAAGTATAAACGAAAAGTGTAATATAAATTTATATTAAAAAATAACCATTTTTCGTGATTACAGGGTTTAAACCTTAAACATCAATTTGAGCCGCACTTATTGTAGCAATAAATTCGGAAGAAGCCCCGACCTGTGTCAAAACTATAGAAACCGCGGTCCACAATTCCGGATGTCTGACAACAACGGCGTTCCTCAGGACGAAGACTCCTCTTCGGATGATGGTGGCCTTTGGAACGAGTTCGAGAACTGCGCAACTTCAGGTTTAAAACGAATGAGCAAAATAATAAGCGACTTCCGGAATTGAAGTTACCCATCTCTACCGCAACTCAAATTGGCGCACTCTGCAGTCGGCTGCTGCGTCGACCACCCAATTGTACAAGGTTGTCTGCGTTATTTGAGTAAAAAGTCGAACGCGAGATTAAGAGTGGACTGGAGTGCAAAAAGCGATCGTTCGATCGCGGTTTTTCCAAGGGCCGAGTCACCTTGGCCAAAGAGATCTCGAGCATCTGCCGGTACAAAAACAAGGTCGATGTGGCCGACATTGTTGCGCTGCTGTCCAAGTACGACTTGCTGCCGACCGAGTTCAACCATGCCAGCTCCTCCCCTCGCCACCAGCGTCAGCAGCGCGACACCGTTGGCGCCAACCAGAGCGACGGAGTGACAGCAAATCCGGCGGCTGTCATCCTCTTCCAACAGGTTGGGTTTAAGACCCACTTGGGTATACTCCCACTCCTTGACCCTTGACCAGGCTCTCGGCCCCACTGCCAACACTACTACCACTTCCTCGCATCGCAATGGTTTGGAGAATTTTCTGCAGAGCCAAGTGTACCGCCACCGCAAGCGTGCACATTCGCCGCAGCAGAGCGCAAGTCATGGCTTCGACATTGTCTCGAAGCGCTTCAAACGTCTCTGAGCTGGACGATCTTGAAAACGGCTAGTTATCGAAAAAGTCATCCCCGGATTAGCTTATATTGTAACATTTTTGGGTGGCAACTGGCAAGATGGCATTTTAAGCGCAGATCAAAACGTGCATTCAAATCGGAATTTTCGGAGCATTTTGAAATTTCTCGTTCATTGCTACTCAAATCCGCATATAAATTTTGGACTTATGCTCTAGGCTACGCATCTTCTCACAGTTCTCACGCCTGCCTTATCTCTGCTTCGCTTCTTTCGGAATTTTTACTTCCCAATCACAGAGCACACCTATTTTGGCAAACCAATAAATTTGTTTGATCACCGAATGTATCATCTTTTGTGCTAGAGTTCATTTTCTGAACCGATTCAATTGTACCGAGAGCATCACGAGAATTTTATACTCGCGTCCACAAATCCCATGTATCTAATTTCGACTATTCGAGGACAACTAATATAAACGATGTTTTGCAGCATTCCAACTTCAAATTCCATTGGATTAACATCCAATCAGTTTTGGTCTAATTTTTTCTAATATATTTAAAATAAACTCCAGCAGAGCCGACAAAGATGGTGCGTAAGCTGAAATATCATGAGAAGAAACTGCTGAAGAAGGTCGACTTCATCCACTGGCCGGAGGTCGACAACAGTTTGCACGAGAACAAGGTTGGGCGTTAGAATGATGATTTGCGCGGGGAACTGGTCGTTTTCTTTTGAGATAATGCGGCGCTACCACGTGGAAAAGAGGGAGCACTACACCTTGTACAACAAATTGTCGCGACAGGTTGGGCGTGTCCAGCCAATGTCGCTTGCCTCGTCAGAAATGTTTAGGTCCGCGAGTTGACGAAGAGGATCCGGGATTTGGACGACAGCAACCGGAACAAGTTGGCCCTCGCGAGGCAGCTCCTCGGCAAACTCTACGACCTGGGCATTATCCAGACGGCGGACACGCTGGAGCGGTGCGACAGAGTCAGTGCCTCTTCGTTCTGCAGAAGACGACTCCCCGTCGTTCTCTTCAAAATGCAAATGGCGCCAAGTGTACTTTCTATCTGGGGTGGTGTGTGCTCCTCAGCCAATTTCGGGGTTTAGGTGAAGAAGGCGAGTGAACTGGTGGAACAGGGGCACGTGAGGGTCGGCGTCGAGATGGTCACCGACCCCGCGTTTCTGGTCACCAGGACGCAGTCCGACCACATCACCTGGACGAGGGGGTCGAAGGTGAAGAAGCATGTGCTCGCCTACAACAACGAACTGGATGATTTCGACGATTAGCCGAAAGGCCGTAGAATTGTTGTCGGTCATTTTACGCTCTCAATAAATGTTCTAGTAAATTACTCAATTTGCATTTTCTGGTTTATCGGATGTTCTCTCCGAACTGTTTTGCGGGCAGGGATCCGCTCTCGAGACTGACCAAGTCCACTCCCACTTCCGCCCTGCCAATTGCCTCATTCAGTTGTCTCTCCTCGTTCTGCTTCCTCTCTTCTTCATCCTCTTCCTCCACAATCCCCTCCAGTCTTCCACCGTCCCTTTCGCAAAAATTGGCCAACATTCGCCCGATTTCCGCTGCGCCAAACTCAGCACTGAGGGTCTCCTCTGGCGCAGAAAGCAGTTGCGCCAATCGTTCGCCGAGTCGCTTAAATGTCCCGAGGTTGAGGCCTTGAGACTTACGCTAATAAAGGAATGATGAACAAATATTTCAAAAGTATATTGTTTGGGAGGAAATGAACGTTTGATGGAAGTTCATATTTTAATATCAATATGTCAATTGATTTCTCTGTAAACAGAAGGAGGATCATATTGTGCCACATCACGCGCTGTTGGGCTTGAGCATGTCAAAAGTGGTAATTGACGAGAATTCCCATCGGCTCACCAACAAAGAACACCTTTTAATCATTAAAAATAATTAGTTACTACTCCGAATACATTGAATTGGACAATTCCGTGTGTCGAGAGTCGCTCACGATTCATTAGAGCATACGCGACATCCTCGACCCTAAATTATTATATTCTTTTTTTGATAATAGTAATTAAAAGGTTAACGAACTCAATTACATTTTAGCCGGTCTTTGAAGAAATTTCCGGTCTTTTGAACTTTGTTAATTAAAAAATTTAGCTGGTTAATGTAGGTCAGTGGTGATTTTGTCGTTAAAAATGTTAACTTTAATTACCTTTTCTTTATTTGACATGTCATAATCATAACATTGTATAGAATAGTCAGATTAGGCTGATTTTGGTAACACTCGACTCAGCTCTCAAGAGGAGTCGAATGAGCTATGCTATGTATTGCCGATCCCTATCCGCAAGGACCGGTTAAAATGGAGATTCCGGATGTCAATTTTTATTTTTTAGTAGTTGTCTTTTTAGTTAGAATCAGATTTGTTAGCCGAAAGATTCTAAGCAAAATCACAAACTTACATTTGATCTCCACGTCCAGAAAATCGATCTGCCATGTCTTCACTGCGCCCAGTTGGTGCAGGGGGGAGTGTGACTGGCATGAAAATTGTGGTTCTTCGTCGAACAATTAAGAGCTTCAATAAAAAGCGATTGAGCAGAAAAAAATAAATAGTACCATACGTGTTGGATTAAGTTTCTCTCCAAATTCTCGAGGTGCTGGATGAATTCGGCGAGTGGAATTGAACGGCCCAAATTGATGTCAAAAGACTTGACCGGGGAACTTGATCCTGATGAGTCTGATGACTCGGAAGTTGTTGAACGCATTTATCTTCAAAAAAATATTGAAATTGGTCAGATCGGACTGATTTTATTCTATTCAGTTGTCCTAAGGAGTATGCTTTTCGCTTTTTTCTATCTAATGGCTTGTTTGTCTCGCACATTGCTTAACATGTGGCGATGGTAGCCAACTCCGAAAGATTCTTTCGCTAGCGATAGCGACATGCAAATGCACACTTTATCGGAAAAAGTTGAGCGGAATGACAATGTTCATGTCACAATTAAAATCCGGAACGAAAGCTTATAAGCGCATATGTCAATGTAGTAAGGAAATGCGGTTGGTCACCTTAAATGTGTGAATTAGTCACATAAATACTTATGTATATACTTGATGAATTTGCTGTAAACAGAAAGATCGTAAATCAGTTGAATGAGCGAGCATCCATGTGGCGCCAAATCACACGTTGTTGGACTTGAAAACATGTCAAAAGTGGTAGCTGACGGGGACCCCGCGCAGCTCACTAACGTAGTGCACCTTTTAAGTTAAAAGTAACAAGTTACTCTATTTCGAATACATTGAATTGGACAATTCCGTGATCCGGTCGAACACGATTCATCAGAGCATACGCGACATCCTCGACCCTAAATTATTCTTTTTTGATAATACCTAGTAATAACGTAATAAGCATCTGATTAAAGGATAACGATTGTTTTTATGTTATCCTTTTATAATATTTAAATTTTCAGATTTGTTAGCCGAAAGATTCTAAGCAAAATCACACACTTACATTTGATCTCCACGTCCAGAAAATCGATCTGCCATGTCTTCATTGAGCCCAAAAATTGGTGCAGGGGGGAGTGTGACTAGCATGAAAAGTGTAGTTCCTCGAAGAGTTTGAGGTTTTTGCTTATTTTTTGTGGATTTTGATTTGAAAATTATGTCTGCCATTAGGTCTGGAGGAGAATTGGAAAAGGTCTGTTTTTTGAGGGCTTGTGAAATGATTTGAACATGGCTTTATGAACTATGTTGTTAATGTGTGGTGTGAAATTTAAGGAGGGATCTATGGAGGACGACTAGATCTTTGGTTGATTTCACTGTAGTATTTACAGGTACATTGTTCATTGTTTAAGTGGTAAGTGGGATTTTTAGATTTGTTTGCAATGTGGAGGATGAAGGTTTTGCTGAGTGATATAGGAAGCCACCAGTCCAGACTCCATTTTTGAATTTTTCTCAATTATTGACTAAATATATTAACCAATTGAATAAAAACTTAAAAACTTAAAAACTCGTTTCGCATTTTTAAGTTTAACAATTGTCGAATGAAATGCCGCCCAAGTGAACGCTCTCAATAAATGTTCTAGTAAATTACTCAATTTGCATTTTCTGGTTTATCGGATGTTCTCTCCGAACTGTTTTGCGGGCAGGGATCCGCTCTCGAGACTGACCAAGTCCACTCCCACTTCCGCCCTGCCAATTGCCTCATTCAGTTGTCTCTCCTCGTTCTGCTTCCTCTCTTCTTCATCCTCTTCCTCCACAATCCCCTCCAGTCTTCCACCGTCCCTTTCGCAAAAATTGGCCAACATTCGCCCGATTTCCGCTGCGCCAAACTCAGCACTGAGGGTCTCCTCTGGCGCAGAAAGCAGTTGCGCTAATCGTTCGCCGAGTCGCTTAAATGTCCCGAAGTTGAGGCCTTGAGACTTTGTTTTCCATTCCACCTGGTCGGTTCCGTCCAGAATGCGTCCGTCGAAAGGAAGTTGGATGTCGTTGATCTTGAGGACGGCGTGCATCAAATCGAAGAGTGCGCGCAAAGGCCGTCTGCCATCTTGGCTGAGCTGCTTGTTGAGGCCGTTCATTTTGTCCAGGATTCCGACCAATTCACTGCACAAATGCCAAATGGGCATGCACACGAGGATCATCTGCTTGTCCACCTGTATGTGTAATTGATGAGAGTGCCGATGCTGCTCTGCTGATGTTCACGATCGTTTGCCTTCAACTTGCTCAGGAACACTGTCTCCACCTGACGCAACTGCAGTGACACTCTACACGCCTCCTTCTCCAGCTCTGCGCATTGATTTTCTGCCTAATCAAAAATGCGGCTGACTAATAAACGAATGAATGGATGGATGAATTGGAGCCCACTTCGATGTGTTGGGCAATTGCACTGATGAACATGTGCAATGGGACGGGGCACTGCAATCGGGCTTCGGGCTGTGCGCGTCGAATGCGCGCAACCAATTCGACGAAGACAGTGCCCAGAAACTCCGCACTGTTCGACTGTATTCTGTAGCGATTCGTCTTTGTCGAGATGAACAGTGAGACCACTGCATTTTCGTCGGAGAAGAATGGCTGCAGTCCAAGCGAGGTCTTTTCTTGGCTGCGTATGAATTCTGGAAACAGCGTGGAGAGGTCCACTGAGGCAGGCGACGATTCCAGCGAGAGTTTGAAGTTCGCCTGGCGCTGGGCAGCATATTCACGGCAGATCAGCGCAAGGGGTACGGAGAAAGCGGCCATTTGGAGTGCTTAATTCCGAATGGACGCCTTGAGAAAGGGAGTTTACCGTTTGAGGAGAGCAAGAGCAGTTGGCTGCGAGGGCTGAACGCGGGACGATCGTTGCAAAATAGCGAGAACGCGGCAATTTGCGCTAAAATCCAAATTCGTCCTCTGTGTGACTCGTTCCCCTTTCTTACGCGTGTTCGCAGGCACCGTGATGTGTGTTTTGCTGGAATAGAGTTCGCTGTGGAGCAGCAATTCTGCGGTTCTGGTATTTGACGTGTTCAGTGTGACTGTGACGGTTGCCGAGGGGACCCCATCCATCGCACGATGGGCAACCCAAAAATGGGGATAATGGGCACGCGGTTATGGGAAAGTTGATCTCACCGACTGAGCATCCATTTCCACGCTCACTTCCATTCCCTTTTGAGTCTCCCTTTCACCTGATTTGACTCGTCATTTGGCCGCTAAGAGCGGCGCCTCCTCACCTTGGTTCTCGTGACTACTTCTCCAAATGGACTCCTCGAATTCCTTGAGTTCCTTTCGACGCGCCTCAAAGTCGATGAATCTGGCCTCGGTCACCGGCATTCGGAACAGGGAAGGCTCTGTGCCTGAATGGACCAATTCAGCATCGTTTACTTCCCCAACAAGAATAGAGAATACCCAAATAGCCAATCAAAACTGTCCCATCATCCGATAGCAGAGCAAGCAGCGAACGCAAAGATTCGCTGAACGTGCACGTGTCCATGAGTTGAGGCGCAAAAGGCAGTTGCGCACTCCAGATCAGGCGAGAGTCCGTGAAGAAGAGCAGTGTTTTGGTGCTCGTTCCGATGAAAAGCGGAATGCGAGCATCCCTCCCTGGGGTAAAATGGCAAAAATGCCTCCACTCCCAAGCCCCAACTAACCATGGGCTAGCACGCCCAGACAGAGAGCCACTGTTTGAAGACGAATGGAAAAGCGCGGATTGCCGCCATGCGTGACACAGTGGAGTACCCTGAAATGAAATGTTTGGCGTTAGGTGCTGATTTTGGAAATATTTATAGTACCTTTTGCAAAGAACCAGGATTGATGGCTGCAGAGTTGAGGAAGAACGGCCGTCTGCTGCTGACGAATCGGCGCTACTCCCGTTCAGGATGGCCATCTGGATTGCAGTGTCGCCCAGGGGCAGAATCCAATCCATCTGAAGAAGGATACAGAGCCAACCCCCGTCCCCAGGTCCCCACTCCTCTCCCTCCCTTCCTCACATTCACTTTCTTTGTTCCGGTCGCGGTCAGCGAGACATAGCGCAACGAACGAAGGTAACCCCCGGAGGCAACCAATCTGACAGAGTTACACTCAGAAAACAACTTTGGTCTGAACACACATTGACTCCGAAACCGCGGAATAGCCTTTGGCAAAACATTTAAATAAAATTTGATCCGCTTGAAGACCACTCACCTATTGGTCCCGGATGAAGGATATCGGCGATTGGCCGTTGGAGCACCCGGTTTTCGGCCTCGAAAAGGAGCAAATGACCCTGCAGAGATTGGACACACAATTGAACGGTTGAGCTGCGTCCAAAATGACCTGGAAAGTGAGGGCGAATTATGTGCACAATCGAGTCTCGGAAGTGAAACCTTGGCACATGTTGAAGGCGGGTGAACCCGGTATTTTGTGTTCGAACACTTGTTCACACACATATGACTCGTCTGAACAATTGCCAAATGATCGACCTCAAACCCGATTGACGACTTGTCTGGATGAGTCGGAAGTACAAAAGGCGTGTTGGCAACAGGGCGGCAAGAATGGGCTCATTAAAAGTGGCCGGCAAGAAACGGTCAACACATAACTGCAGAATCGGTCGACCCAAATGCAATTCCGCGAGTCCGGAAAATTCTTGGCGATGCTCTGGCTCGCGGCCAGGGTCAAGAACTAAAGGGCAAGTTGGATAACGCATATGGTGAGTCCAACTGACTGCTCAATGTCCCGTCCAAAGTGCCAACAACTATTTGGTCTAAGTGCCAATGAACAACAGTTCTTACAATTTGTTTGTGTGCTTCCCACCTCTGCTTATTCCCGCGAGCAATTTGGCAGTGCACATCGAATGGGCATTAGGGAAGAGAGCACTGAACCATTCTTGGACATGGAAGAGGGACATTGGAGATCAGCCGAATATAGTTCGGAACACAATTTGAGTATATCTTAGGATGACTTGTGCTTCACCCAACAGGAAAGCAATGTCGAAGAGCGTTGCCATGGAATCACAGCGTCAGATGCATGGAGCAAATGAACAATTTTCACTTGCTTTCGCTTTCACACTACCACACATTTTGGCACCTTATATCTCAACATCTGCCCCTCTTTATTTGATAACCTTCGGGAACAAACTCTCGAGTCTTAACGTCCCATCGAACTTTACAGGCCATAAAATGTTTCTTCATTTTTAGTTTT
Organism: Radopholus similis; assembly: GCA_013357305.1. NCBI lineage: Eukaryota > Metazoa > Nematoda > Chromadorea > Rhabditida > Pratylenchidae > Radopholus > Radopholus similis. The sequence goes on from VAHH01000212.1 coordinate 42,015, forward strand.
CAAACGAAATTTCAAATATTGGCGATTTGTTTTTTATTTCCCGCTTAATTGATGGTTCAAAAATAGGCAATCGACGCTCTTCAACGTTCAAATTCATCGTCAAACTCAGAATCAAACCGCCAGCGCCACTCTGTGTTTCTTGCTCTTACTTCTTAGTTCTTTCTCGCTTTCATGTATTCAAAAATTATATGTTTCTTATTGTTTTATGTAGGTACCTAGGTATATGTAATACAATTAAAATTTGCTATTCCCCCTCCAAACTCCAATAATCCAATATTATTGTTTCATGTTTCGTTGTGAATTTTGATTTAGGATTACAAAATAGGTACTCATTAATCCACCTTTTACCAGAAATCGTCAAAAGAGATAACGATGTCGAATAATGACAATTATGAGCAGTTTTATAACAGTCCTATACTCAGAGCACCGACATCAAACTCGCAACAACAGAGGTTTACCACTTACCAGACATTTATCTAATACAACCAAGCGAATATAATAAATTTAGAAGTGTTGAAGATTCGACCACATTTCTTGTGCAAGAAATCCGCAAAACGTTGAACAAGCTGGGCCAACTTTGGGATCAGGTCCACATGGACACTCCCTCGCGAGAGATGCGTGTTCAACAAGCTTACGACTATGTGCACAATTTGCTGGGGGACATTGTCTCTTCGGAAGAACAGGTAAATAGTAAATACACATTCCCTCGATTCTAACGAATGTTTCAGATGATTCGAAGTGTTGCGACGGATATGGAAGCCCGAAGGAAAGCGGTCTCAGAGCTTCGGAAGCTATTCAAACAGCAGAGTTTCGACGAGTCGAACTATCCTCATGGGTCCATTGCTCTGGTATCTGGTTTAATTTTTTATTTTTAACTTATTATAAATGGAATTTCTTTTTCAAGTTGAAAGCTCTTGACGCCGAAATGAATCGTCTGGCCAAGAAGCGCGAAGAAGTCATGAGCAAACAGTGGAGTTTGTACGAGAAATACGAACTGTACTGCAAGCGTACGGGAACCGAACCGCAATACTTTGATGGGATACGCGAAAGGGTTTTTGATCAACGTAGCAACAATTCTAAGTTGCTTCAGATTATGAATGAGGACGAGGTGGAAAGCCTCCAGAATAAGTTTACCGAGCTGAGGAGTATATTCTCAAAGCGACTGGAAAAAGCACTTGAACTTCAATCGGAGTCCAAGAAGTTGGTTTTCAACTTGAATGGGGCTTTTGGACTTGACTTTATGACTTAGGATCTACGAATCCATCCAAATGCCGGCCAACAGCAGTGTGGGCGAGGACGAGCTGCAATGCTTGCGAGTGGACTTGCAAAACCATGACACCGTGCTCTCCCAGCAACTGTTGAACAGAATGACAATTCTGAACCAGCGGGTAGTCCCTGCTCTGTCGGGCACATTCGATTGATTGTTCCATGGCTTACAGCTCAGAGACCATTACGACTCCTGGATTGAGCAAGTCGCGTTCCGCTACGATGAGTTGCTCGTCAAGCTCGATGATCTGGCGACCAAATGCTTCCGTCCTCCAGTCTCGAAAGAATACCCGGCAAACCTCAATCCTAGTTGGCGGCCTATTTTTACCTTAACCATTCGTGTCCCTTGTTTGAGAGCGATTGACTGGACAAAAGCTGCAGAAGATGGAGGAGGAACTGGCGACACGGCAAGAGATCTACGAAAGGGCGCAGCCAGTCTTCGACAAGCTGGCCGAGTGGATGGAGAGCTGGAAGCAGAAGTTGGACGCTGAGCGTCGTGTTTGCCGAGCTTCGTTCTACAAAAACCGCGCTGGAAGCCTGAACACCAAACTTAAGGTGATGATGGATGAAATACACTCATTCATAAAGTTTTCCTTAAAGCAACGCAAAATGATCGAACAAAAAGTGCCGAAACTGTTCAACGAGCTGAAAGCTCTCTGCGAAGAATATATTAAGCAACACCCAATCTACGACATCCTCGTGGAAGGCATGCGTCCGGACAAGTATGCGGAGAGCGTCATTCGGGGCTATGACCAAGACAAAGAAGTCCAAAAGGCACAGAAGGTGGGTGATTCGATGCATTCCTCAAAACCCCTCTCTTTTTAGCAATTCGTGACCCCAGCGAAGCGACAACCGCTCACACCCAGTCGTCCAATGCCGTCGAATGCCTCTCGACGCAACGTGTACGCGTCGGCCACGCCCTCAACCAGCAGCAGGAACATGCGCGCACTCCACCCATACAACAAACAGGCACCGGCCACGGTCGCAATCGAACGGGGCCCCAACCGAAAGCGTTCCCTTTCCTTCGAAGACCTGAGTGTCATCTACCCGCTGAAGTCGACCATCGTAAGCACATGGATGTGAATTGACCTCATTAAATCATTTTTTGCAGTCTGGCCCGCGCACCTCATCTCCCAACACCAATACCGAATCTTTGGAATGACGTGCGATGGGAAAGTGTGATTGCGAAGGTCGCTGTTCTCGTGCTCTATCGATACACAAAATTTAAACAGATATTTTGATGGCTTGTTTTTCGGCGGACATTTCCCCCCGCATCTTCCTCAACCTCTCTCCCGATGTCTAAATTCTGACAAATCACAAACTCTTATTGCCTGTCCAATTGAACATTCCACAATAGTATTACGTATTTGGTTGGGTTTACTTTAATCTTTACGATTAGACTGAATAAAAAAATTTTTGACGAATAGAAATGATTTGTCCGACCGGTGGCGGCGGTTAATTAAGCCAAACCTATTTTAAATTTTACTCACCTAGATTGCCCATTAAGTGGGAGTTAGGCAAAGTTATAATTATAACTTAATACTATACTTATAACTGATATCCATGTAAGCAATTTTTTAAAAGATGGGATCGCATTCAAAGGATTCGTTTTAAAAAATATGATTTTCGAGAATAGTCCAAAAAAATCCTAACGTACAATTTTCTAAATCCTATTGCTGTTAAGTGTTAATTGTTATACCTAAATTACAATTAAAATTTCACTCACAATTTACATTATTACAGTCAAAAAGCGTTCAAATTACAAGTTATTATTTATTAATCGCAATGCCACTTTACTGGACGAGTACCGACACCCGGTATGCGGCATTGAGTGCGGCGGTGCCTGTCGGGGCAGCCGTTCTCGGTACCTACTTGGT